>JAJHUR010094823.1:943-21579 GCA_027495735.1 Lutjanus campechanus | reverse complement strand
TAAGAGTGTGTGTGTGTGTGTGTGTGTGTGTGTGTGTGTGTGTGTGTGTATGGTGACAGGAGCCCGCCACTGTGTTTATCCCATAATCCGTCCTCTAAGGGCGAGTGTGCTAAACACAGATTGCGCTCCCCATGTAATCTACAAGGGCATCGTCGCCAGCATACGTGCAGGCACATATGCAAACACACACACACACACACAGCACACACACATAGACGTTGGGTGGCCTTTAGCTACACTGAAAACAAATAAATCTACTGAATGTTAATTTACACAAACACGTTAATAAATTTGGAGTAAAAAAAACAAAACAAAAAAGTGTATTAAAAAGAACAAAAATGAACAGAAACACCTGTTTCTGTGTAGCGAGAGGACTGATCGGCCTTCAGCAGCATCTGATAATTTCATTCAGCCAATCAATGCTCATCAGCCCGTCGGCTGGGGGTATGTAGTGGAGGCTCTTTGAGAACATGTGCTCCTGACAAGAAGCGCGCGCGCACACACACAGACATACACACAAAAACTCTCATGCAGTCACTAATTGCATTGCTCAGTGGCACCCATGCATGCACGCACACACTCACCTCACCTCAAAGAACAGGAATAATGAGGGATTTATATGCAACTTCCTCTCTATGCAAAATTTTGCTCAGAGTGATGCGGAGACAAACAAAAACACAAGGACACTCAGGGAGCTCGGCTATAAGCCTCCTTTTGCCTCATTTTCAGCTCCATTTCAGATGCTAAGAATGTATTTTTCTCATTTTCCTCACTCAAGTCTCTTTCAGCGCTGGGAAATCTGTCAGATGCTTGAAGTTAAAGGGATTGCTCCGATTGTTTGAAGTGGGGTTGTATGAGGCATAGATGGCAGTAGGTACAACCTCAGATTGGAGAACGGATAGGAGTGACATCATGGAAGCTAAGCGATGAACTGCTTTGGACAGGGTCAGCAGCAAAACGGTTTTTAGTCACCTTAAAAAAAAGGACCATCTAAAAGACATCTATATCAATTTTAAGTGTCCGCTGCATTTCGAATATTTTCAACACCTTCCTTTGCTGTAAAATAGCGTTTTCTGTCAGGAAACCGCTGTTATATAAGCTGCTGTATCACTCTCTGAAAAGCCACCAGACTCCATTGACAAAATCAGTCATTTTACCCTGGTTGGTTTTATAGTTGAGTTATATTTGGCTTGTTTAATGGAGGTTTGCCGTTGGAAAAATCTGTATGACAGCAGAGTAAAGCAGTGAAAATATTCTAAATATAGTGTACTTAAACTGATATTAATTTTTTAGATGATCCTTTTTTTAAGTGGCTAAAATACCTTTTGTTGCTGACCCTGTCTACAGCAGTTCATTGCTTAGCTTCCGTCTCTGGTACGTCTCTCGGTTTCTCCAAACTGCGGGTGTGCTGACAGCCATCTACTGTAGGGAATACACTTACTTTCAATATGCACTTTATGTAACCCCACTTCAAATCCGAACTATCCCTATAAAGTGACTATTCTTCTGGACAAAGCAGGCAACAATGATAGTAAATGTGAAGAACATAACTGCTGCACTATTAAAGGACGCTTTCGCTGAAGCAAAACCGCATCACAGTAGCGCTTGTGCACATGCATGTAGCACATATGACATCCTGTGAGATTAATGAAACAACTTAACATCCCCACTGCTCGTGGGATGAGCTGCATTCACACGCACTTCCTCATTAGAACATCTCTACCCTCAGGTTCTGCGCACACAGGACAAATGAGCTGAGGGTGAAAGGAGGCTCGGTGCTGTCTCCCTTCATCTTTTTGACTTCATCTTCGCTCTCTTGGAGCCTTAAAAGCTTAGTCTCCGTCCATCTCCCCACACTGCCTTTTCCTATCCATGTCTCCGTCTCTTTCTCCTTTGTTTGTTCCTCTTTCTGCCTGCCTCGATACATTAACCCTGTGTTGTACAATGCATGTACCACTAGTGCCTTCTTTTCTGTGTTGGAGGCCTTTCATCTCCATCTTCACCTCGGGGCCTTGGCAATCCCACGATGACTCAAACATTTACGGAGCTCCACGGTTCTAATTAGGTTAAATAGAATATTGAGAGAACACAAAGGGAATGCTTTTCCATCTACCTTCCGTAAGTATGTTTTATGAGCTCTTGGAATGTCACAGGCAATTTACCCGAGGGCTGGCTACCACAAAAAGCCCTTTTCAGCAGAGCAGGTCCACGGCGCTCACACTGAGCCATGCATCATCCCATGCTGTGGAGGACTGCAGAGCTGCAGAGTGCTTCAAATGCCAGGGGGCTAATGTTGTCTATCATATCACGTCTGTGAGTTTGTATTATTTAAGTCGGTGTTTCTTAGTCAGACCTTGAAAGGCCGAGCCCTTGCAATGATGCACATGTTTGCTAATGAGAGTTGCGGAGCATCAGTGCTGTGAACCTGTGGAGAGATTCCAATACCGCAGGTACTCCAGCAACTGTTTGCTCTGCTAGTGTGTTGCAGTACACACAGATAAAGCTATAATTGCCTATGTAACATTTATGTCTTTAAATGTCTAAGAATGCTAGACATTTGTTATGTATTTTGTCAAGTTGTGCACTTACAAATGTTTCTCACAATGTTCAAACACAGAGAGATCCATAATTTATTCAAGGTAACTGTGTGTTACATTATTAGCTAGTTACTATATCTTCCAGTAAAAACACAGGATATGTTGGATGCATCACGGGGTGAAGAAAAAAAACTCCCATGATCCCACGCCACTTCACAACGTCATCAAACTCTGTCTTTTGTAATTGTGTTAGGGCGAGAGAGACTCCTAGCAGCATAACTTACATATTTCACATTTAAAGTTTAGAAAATACACATATTTGGTTTCTTGCCGAGAGTGGGATGAGAAGATCACTGCAATGATAGTAGATCTGTGTGAATGTGAAGAACATAACTGCTACACGATTAAAAACAAAAACAAAAACCACTCTCACTGAAGCAAAACTGCATTAGTGCTTTTGCACATGCATGAAGCACATATGACATCCTGTGAGATTAATGAAGCAACTCAACATCCCCACTGCTCGCAGTATGAGCTGCATTCACACGCACTTCCTCATTAGAACTACTCTATCCTCAGGTTCTGCGCCCACAGGACAAATGAGCTGAGGGTGAAAGGAAGGAACAATAAAAAAAAATGGAGAAAAAAAAGAATGAAAGAAAGACGGTATCTGGAACAGCCTGCTACATACCACCAATCAATGCAGTATGCAGTACATACTGCATAACCTACTGCTTTTCATTGTACTGTATGTCGTACTAAATGCTAAGCTGGTTTATTTTGCAGTATGCAAGGCCAGGCTCAGGAGCTACGAGCTGGTTAGGGTTAGTATTCCCTCTGCATTGGAAGCCTAACATTCTGTTTTTTATCTTTGCTTTAATCTAACTGTCCGCCTTTTCATAAAATTTGCAGACTGATGGTATTTTGTTCTCATTAATGCCCATGCTGGTTTGGTCAAATTGTGAACACATCCCCCCCTTAGCAGTAGCTGCATAATTTCAGTAAAATCTACATGGTTAATTTCTTGCCTCAAAAAAAGAAATCAGACGTGAATTTAAGTGATGAAATATAATGTGAAAGTAGAAAAAAAAACATTGTTGGCCTGACCAGCTGCTGTAATCTGTCCAGGGCTTTGCATTGTGGGACACAATAGGCAAAACAGACTGGTCTGATGCATACTCAACATTTTTTCGAAATCAGTACACAATCCAGGTATTTTTGGCATACTGCAGATTTTGGTTTGGTCAGCATACTGCATACTGAATGCTACATTTTGGCCAAATCTGTACATACTGGCATAATAGGACAGAAATTCGAACAGAAAGAATCCTCCAAATGCTGCCAAAAACTGCTGCTCCACAGCATCCATCACTTCAGCAGTACCAACAGCAGCTGCATATCTTCTCTATATGTCAGAGGATATGAAGAAAGGTAGTCTTTGCTCTGAAACTCTCAGCTGAATACTTTCTTACTGCCCATGTTGTATTTCCCACTGATTCTATTATCCATCCCTCGCTCTCAGCAGGGGAAAAGAGGGCCTTTGCGTATTCCTTCAGAGGACAAGACAAGCTTTGAAGAGGCCCCTTCTCTCTCCCCCAATAGCTGTCCCAAGGATAAGGATATTAAATATGAGAAAGTGAAATGGCCCGATGAACCACCCCGGCCCCGGCACTGTTACATCGTGTTCCACAGAACATAAAAGCCGACGTGTCCCTGTAATGTGCATAAAACCTGAGGCCTTCACAAATGCACTGTATGGTGCTTGACAAGGTGCAAGAGGGTTAGTAAATTACTAGACTTTGTCATTTTTTTGACTGTCTGCAAAAGCAGATGTGTTTGAGGGATTTGGCAGTTTCTGTTTTTTTCCGATTCTTGGATGGAGAATCCAAGGTCAGCGGTATGGATTGCGGATGATTCTTCACTAAAATAAAGAGCTTTAAAGAGAGAGTTTGGATGATTTGATGTGTGGTTGCATGAGGTAGTTGTTGATAGTCAGTGTAAAAGCTTCAGTAGATGGCAATTGACATGCACCCAATTAGGAGAAGCAGAGAGGAGCACCAGCACAGAAGCTAAGCAATGTAAATCTGTGGACTGGGTCAGCCAAAAAAGATATTTACCCTCACAGAACACAGGAGTTGCTGGTCTACTGCTGCCTTGGTCCGTTAGTTAGTTTGTGTTATTACAAGAAAAAATAAGAAAACCATAGGTATTTAATGCTTACATGTGCTGCTTTTAGACCTTATTGTTAGAGAGCCTGTGTGTGATTCATGTGTATGTGCCTTGAGGATGCTGCTGAGACCTCTGACTTAAGGTTTGAGGGGGAAAATGCTTATGAATGGATGACGTTTATTACAAATGTGTGTTTTGTCTTATAATGTCAGTAGGTAGTTTATAGTTTTATTTCATAGTTCTTCGCTCCAGGCAAAGCAGGAGGGCTCACAAAGAAAATCTTGCTTAGGGCTCTCTGTTGTTTTGGGCCCGATCTGCCTGTCCTCAGCAGTACATCGCTTAGCTTCTGTGCTGGTGCACCTGTCTGCTTCTCCAAACTGGGGGCCATGCCAACCGCCATCTCCTGTAGGCAATACACTCAGTATTGATGAGTACCTCACACAACCCCCATGTCAAATAATCCAAACTATCCTTTCAACATGACGTATTGTTTCAAGCACCTGCCTCTGCATGTTACAGATGTTGAATGGATAATGAGTGTAACTTAGTCTGACGCCTCCATGACAAAGTCAGTTATTTGGCATGTGTAATTACCTCATGACAACAAGCTCTGCCTCAGTGATCAAATTAGGCTGATACACCTGCATGGCTGCAGCCGCACCTGCTTCTCTTTCCAAACCGTGTCAACAGCTTTTTTTTTTTTAATTAAAATACATGAATAAAAATTACCTGAATAAAAAGACAAGGACATTTGGCTTTCTTACTTACCTCAGCGTATCTGTGCCTGTACAGTAAGTGTATGTCCTTGTGTAGTATGCGTATAGATATGTATGATTTATTGAGACTGAATCATGTAGCATTGACCGGTGCCAAAGCAAGGATCTAAATCCAGGAAAGGGAAAGTGAACTCAGTTACACCTCTACGTGGGAGGTTATACAAGAACCTTATCGTACTTCCATTTCTATTATCCGGTGGAGAATGCAAGCAAGCTGGCAGCAGCTCCCACTCTTGTTTATTTGCCTTTATAGATTTTTTTTCTCTCCTTTTTTTTTTCTAATGGAACCCGGCACTGTGCCACCTGCCAAATTGTGGCGGTAGAGAGAGAGAGGAGAGCAAAATAAATGCAGCCTATGTGTGCGCGTGTGTGTGCGTGCAGGTGTGAGGGCTTGTGGGAAAAGACAATATGTGTGTGTGAATGTTGTGGACTTTCACAGCCTGTTATTTGTGTGCCGCTGTCAAATGAGCTCACTGTACAAAAAAAGAAAAAGGAGCAATCAGCAGGCCGTGGCATCCGAGGCCGTCTGGCAAATCAAAACACAAACCCGAGTCTTATTGAATTGTCTTGTCGTGTCGCCCCGGCCCAGTGTTTTAAAAAGCGACCTGGTGTGGCTGAAACGAGGCCAAATGGGCCATCACAATCAATTAAGTGCTTTCGGGTCTGTTTGCTTGTTTGCTAAGTCGAAAGGGGACCACCATTCTCTGTGGTCAATACTAAGAGGGAAGAAAAAAAGAAAAGATGATATTTGCAGAAAAAAAAGGAAGGGGAATACAAATGGAGAGATGTGCAGATTACTGTTTTAGAGAGCTGAGAGGCTCAACGCCCGACACGCAGAAAATCACAAGCCTGCAAAACAAATCTCTTCAGCTCGTCGCTCCAGCTAGCTCTCATGGTCTGCTATTATAATGAGTGCTTGTAGGGCCATCACCTTTCAAAAGTGACTCACATCCTGATGACCACTGCAAACTGGATTGCCACTTTACTGAAGTGGGATAAATAGAGGGACGATGTGTTTTATTTATTTATTCTTTTTAACTCCGGCGGCTACGGAATAAAGCCCTTCATTGTCATCGTCTGACTCGCATTTTAAATGCATCATCTATTTATCAGTTGACAAAAACACTGTCACTAGCAGCTCTCTTTTGTGCCACTGTCTCATTTCAGGGGATTTTTTTGTCGATGCATTCAGTTACCCATATGCAAGGTTGAGAGTTACTTTAAAAATATTAATTGTTTGTCCAGCTAATCCTTTTTGTATTATGTGTGAATGCTCATTTACATTGGTAGATGTGATTATGTATGCTAAGTATGCTATTCACCCTTCACACTCAAACTTAAAGTACATAAACTTATTTTGGCCTGAGGCTTGTGTTTTTACCCACACGTAATCCTGGTCACCAGCATCACCACCTACAGCTCCAAAATATTTTTCAGTTGTAGTAATTAATAGCAGTACTATTAAAAGGTTTGCAAGCTAACTGGACTTCTTGTAGCTAATGTTAGTAGTTGGTGTGTGTAGCTACAGTTGGCAGTTGGTCTGTTTTGCTAATGTTAGCAGTTGGTCTGCTTAACTAATATTAGTGGCTGGTCTGTGTAGCTAACCTTTGCAATTTTTCTGCGTAGCTAACTTTTATAATTATGATGATGATGACACATTTTATTTGCATAGAGCTTTAAAAGTTACTCAAAGACGATTTACATGGCAGAAAAAAAGAAAAACAAAACAAGGAAACAATATGGCAGTATCAGCATGAATACAATTGCTAGAAAACAGCAGTGGATTACTGGTTTGTCTGTGTAGATAACGTTAGCGGTTGGTCTGTGTTGCTAATGTTAGCTGTTAGTCTTATCTGTAAATGTTCATTTAGATGAGATGATATGTCCTTGGGTGATGACGGCATTATCACAGCTGAAGGCGGAAGTTGCACTGTACTGTTATGTTTACTTGGCCTCTTTCATTTCAGGGGCTTTGAGAGGGATTTGGTTTTTGATCATGCATTCACTTACCCATGAGAGCATTGTTAAGCCTAAATTACCTTAGTGATGGTGAGTTTGCTTTCGAGCCCAAGCAGAAATCTTTTCCTTTTGGCAAAATTTGTAAATTTTCAAAACAGAATGAATTGTGAAAATCAAATTACTGAGCGGTTCCTCATCTCACTTTATTGTCACTTTATTTCAGCATGGAAAATGAGCAGCCTGTTCAGTGGCATTTACAGCAGAAAACAGTGATTGTGTTGACTGTTGAGTGCAAGTTGGATGTTGTCACATTCAAAGCAGAGAAAATAATGCAGGCTCATTATAGCGCACCTGGGGCGAAGGAGATGTGAATGCATAGTCATTTGCCGTGTCTATATGTGTGTTGTATTACGAGTGTGTGTGTTTTTGTGCGCAAAAGAGCGAGTGAATGATGTGCGTGGGATGATGCATTAGCGGCATCCTCCTTTTTGCTTTATATTTTCCTGCACACATCTATGTGAACTGAAATACAAGGTTACATTATGTACAATAAGTCAGGTTCCTGCACACAAAACCCTGCACTCGGCAAAAAGCATCTGTCATCAGATGTTTTTATGGTTATTATCAATGCATTCAACATAAAACTACTTCTGTAACAGATGTAATGCAGTCCCTTAGTCATTTTTCTGCACTATTTTGTGTTATTTATTGTCTTATAGACTTTTGTCTGTTGTGCGATTATGTTTTATGCTTTTCTGAACTTCACTTTTCCCATTGGGTACAATTTACGGCATCAGTAAATATCTGCTTTGAAAGGGTGAAATAACTGCATAGCCTTGGGTATATCTAATTGCTTCATTTTATGATGATGCATGAACATGAAAACATCTGTAAACAAGTACAGGCTTCATCATACTAACAGAACAAACCAAGTGTGAATAAGTTGCCCCCAACTAAGAATAGTTTGGCATATAAACCCACTAAAACCTGCAAACTGACCACTCTCTAAGCCCCGGACTCCATTTTCTGTTCTTGCATGGCATATGTACAGTTTATAAAATAACGACAGAAGATTTAACACTCAAATCATAGTATTTTTTAAACAAAAGACAGACTATGACAAAAAATCTGTGCAACTGCCTCTAGCAGACGTTATTAGCTGTAGTTAACTAGCTAATTAAGCTAACCATGTTAAAAAATGCAGTTGATGGATGACTTAAATATTTCCAGCTGACCCATTTCAAAACAAGAACTTTCTATCTTAAAGGGAAAATTTGGCACTTTTCATGTGGTTTTCCAACCAGTGTCAATAGTAAATATAGTCAACTAAATACATACATTCCTCAGTGCGTGCTATTGCTTGCAGAGGCCTGCTATCAGAGCCTGCGTGTACCAGGATGCATTGCGCTTGAGCTTCTGACGCCCACACATGTTGCTGCGTATCAACACTCTTGCCTATAGCAATTACTTTGTTGGTCATAGCGTAAGGTGACAAAAATACTCAAGTGTGGGAGTATTTTAGGCAGAGACACAACAGCATGCTTCTCTGAAACTGGAAATGCCTCATCACAGCAGCACTTGAATTGAAAACACTGGACCGTTCTGATATATTAGGATTATCGACACGAAGAACATGTTTCTGTTCACTTAAAGCTGATTTTCAAGATGTTTCCTCATCGAAAAATGAGAGAGAAAATTACTTAAACTTATGTTATAGTCTATGAAGCATTTTAGTTCTTTTCCTTGCCCCACAATGATGCAGAAATACATTTTTGGTTATTATCTTACTGGCATATTACTCCAATGATGAAATAAATCCACATTATGACCATTTTTTAAGGTTTAAGTCAAGTACTGAGCAAAAATAATGATTCTGCAGCTCAGGGAAAGGGTCGACACAGTCATTACATTAATGTGTGTCGCAGCAATCCCATTGAATTTGAGGTCCAGGATTTTTCTGGATAGACATCTGACAAATAGGGTCCATTAAATAGGGATGGAAATTAGACTAACTTTAAAATATTCCGCTATTAGCATTATTCTAATGTGCTTTTACGTGTCTATTTTTCAGGATCATGAATGAATAAAATAGTTAAATATTAATCAGACAATTTTTTGATATTCACTTTGGGTAAATTAATTGTTATTTTAATCAGGTAATAAAAAAATAATCTTGAGAATGACCAGTCGACTAATAGAAAAAAATAATCATGAGATTAATCTTTTAAAAATATAATTGTCATTTGCCTCCCTATCCAGCTTGCCCCCTGGCTAACCAGGGGCGGAGATTAGAAATCTAAGATGAAACAGCTTTTAGTTCTTTCTGAACACCAATTGCATCACTGTAACAGGAATATTTTTCTTCCAGTAGAAGCTTTCTCAGGAGCAAAGCAGCACTGAGGAATTTATTGCTTCAACTGACTACATGAAGCTGCATGTCACAGACAGAAAGTCAGCATCCTCACCAGCTGATGATCCATGCAAATGGATAAAACAGTATTGTTCTTGTTTTGCAGCGTAGAGCTAGTTAGTCCTATTATTCTTGTGACGATTGAACATATATTTCTCCTTGTTTTGCTGTTCAGCTGATTAGTTTATATACTTGGCAAAGCAGGACAAAGGTTAGATTAATGCTTCACTGGCTGTTACAAACAGTTAACGTTACGGGAGATACAGCTTTTTGTGTTTGCCGAATGTAAAGCTATTAGGGACAACAAGTTCAGCTGAGGTTGCTGGAGTGTAAACTTCCCCAAATCCAATAAAAAGCAGGACAGAGCCGCTGTGCTCTGATATAGTAGGGACTGCAGGCTCCTATGCAGTGGGAAAATACTACTATAGTTAAAGTGCTATCGTGCAGGAGGATTTTCTTGCTAATGTAGCCTGCAACCCTACAAAAATAAATCTTCTCATCCAACTCTCAGCAAGCAAGACAATCAGCTTATTTCCCAAAATTTGTAACTATTCCTTTAATCCAATTTGCTTATCATGCGCACGTGGACCTGCAAAGAGACATATCCACACACTCAAAATGAGACATCCAGATATGTAAACTAGGACAAACTAAAGCACAGAGATGAAAGGCACAGACGGAGCACTAAGTTTCCCTTAAGCCACCACAGGTGTTGATGGAGAGGAGGAAGGAGGGGGCGAAAAAAGCAGAGGTGGGGGGTGGAGAGGCGGAGTGGCATCTCCTTTACCAGCCAGACAGATCGTATCAGAGTGTTTGCTTGCTTTGGGCCCTGCGGTGCCATCAGATAGCGTTTGATAAGAGTGTGACAAGCTAAGGCAGCGAAGGTCAGGACATGATGGCAATGAGGGCAACAACAGCCCCAGTCAGTGTGCGGGGGATAGGAAGGAGACTGTCGAGGGTCCGGGTCAAAAATGGAGTGACTGACCAAGGCTAAAGATGAAGCTGCTTTAGGAGATTTACCACTTTTAAGACAAACTGTACAAATGTTGTAAGGACGGGAAAGTAAATGCGTGTTTGAGAGACAGGTTTCTTAATGCAAATTGACAGTTTTTACCATTTAAGAGCCGAGGAAGCCGTCTAAAGACCGGCACCGGATTTATTCGGTGACGTTTGTGGGGCAAGTCCTCACAATTAAAGGCTGCATTCGATTTGTCTTCAATTTCCCTTTTTCACATAATCTTGATGTCACACATTGCTGCAAGGTCATGGGAGTTGCACTTTTAAGCCAATCCAAACAGAGCCCGTGTCCCTGCCAAGCCGATTCCAGCAATCCCCATTACGCACACATTGTCATGCGTCGCCGCTCAGCTCAAATGAGTTACAAAGGAAGTAGGGTGAGGAAACATTAGCAGCAGTTGGATGGACTGGATGCATAAAAATATTAGAGAGTGATTTATGGCCCGTGTCGACTGCCAGTTCCAGGCAAACAGCGCTGTGTAAGCAAAGGGCCCTTCCGGCATCTCTATCTGCCATTCTGGTACAATGGGTGACAGGGAGAGACTATGAAGCCATAATATTTTAGCATCAATCAAAGAGGGAGTGTAACTGTGAGATACTGCCACTCAAGCACCTACTCCTGACCTTTAAACCAAAACCTAGTCCTATCTGTATCCTAAAAGTGGACAGCTCTAACTCAGAAGTCGAATTCACCAAATTTTTAATATATTTTTATATTAGCGAGATTTGAAGTAGATTTAAAAATAAAAAATCCATGAGGGTGGGGAGAAGATATATACTGTATATATATATATATATATATATATATATATATATATATATATATCCAGATATCTGGAGGGAGAGAGTGAGGGAGAAGCACAGACTTGCCTGCCCCACACACCGTACCTGAGTACAAGACGAGAAGAAGAGACCTTGGTGCTGTTGCCAGAAGAGCTGTGAACTGCATGACTCTGAGCTGCATGCATGGGAATGAATTACAATATATTTGTTTGTTGCCTTCTCCCGGATGGTCTGAATAGGCTGCTAAATTAGTCTCTGGTCGCTTTTAAGAAATACAGGTGTTAAGAGGGTCTGAAATGTCCTTAAATCTAGGGAGAAAGTCGCCAAGTTGGCAACACTGGGCACAATAATTATGTTGTAGTTGATAAAAGAGGCAAAAAACAAAACAAAACAAAGATTGATACAGTGGAAGATGAAGAACAAGCAAGTGGCTATTAAATGCTATTAAAAACGTTATGTCTCATTATCACTAAAAACTGAAAGTTAAAAATGACAGGTAATAACAGATTATTCAACCCTGTCCATCAAAATGACGGATGATGAAGAAAGTCTAAGTACATCTGTTCACACCCGGTATTACAGTGCGTCTCGAATGACCACCTGCGACTGGATTTCACTGCCCCACTCCAATATTCAAATAAATACGTAGCTACATCATTTCTGTTTGCAAAGACCAAATGCGTTGTTGTTTTTAATTGGTGGAGGCAGCAATGCACTTCCTGTGCCTAATCTGCCAGAAATTAGAAAGTTTGCAAAGACGTGGGCAAACCAAAACAACGCAGACTGGGTCTATTCATCCAGTCTATTTGTGTGACTATATCCAAGACAATCCATCTTGCCTGCTGTTGTGGATTGTTGTTGTTGTTTTGCACTTTAATATGATGCCGTTGGCATACAAATGAGTGTACTTCTAGTTCTGCTGCTACATGCACTCGCATCCTGTGCTGTGCAGTGGGCACCAAGTGCAGGAGAGGCACTAAAACAGCCTAGTCAATGTGATATAAAAACTTTCTTTGATCACAAAGCCTAATGTTTCTCTGTAATTCTGTGTTTTATCAGTGAAGTGTATGAACTGGAGTCTCAACAGACAGAACCTCGTTGTGTGCTTATCTCCTATATTTAATCACATTTCTGCCAATGTAATTAAAAAAGAAGATAATTTACGTAACCATTATAATGAGAAGCTTTCTCAAAATAACAACTCACATAAGTCTTCATTTTGAAATACTAACTCAGTATTCTGAGAAACTAAGTCATTACCTCGACATAAGTACGTGATTAGTTTGAGATACTGCATTTGAGATAAACAGTCGTTAATAACTATAGATATAAGTTATCCTGATCATCCAAATTAATCCAAAAAACATGAATATCATGCATCATTTAGTATGACAATGTTATACAGATTGATGTTCTCTCAGGACTCTCGAACTGTAACTGACTTCTAATGATGAAAAGTTTAAATTTATGATGAAAAGCTACACCAGGCAAGCACCACTACACCATTATAGGCAATACAAGGTATTATAATTATATGGGTTTGCAAGCAATTACACTTATAGCACCTAAGTGGCCAGCAGGGGCCCTGCATACTTCCACTTACACAGAAGACTGCAGTTTAATAGGTGGTCCTTCAGTGTGGCTCAGGACAAATTCAGGTACTGACGGTGAAAATAATGTGGACATGTGCAGCCGAGACCACCTCTAAATGTGATCTGGGCAAACAGTTAATGAATCTTGGATGCATTCACACCTGTCCACTTGTAATCAGATCATTTATGTAAATGTTACATTAGCCACAGGAGTATAACACAGAATATCAGAATGTCCCTCAATGATGCACTGCTTTGAGGCTGTAACGACCCAATTTATGGGTCAGGGTAATGTTTGCTTATAATTGTTACAGGGATGGAAAATTAGTGACAGCAAATGGAGAACAAGCGTGGGTTTAGAGGACAATGTAATATATGTTCAACAGTTCTTTCCATGTTAATTAGTTCAATTGTTTAGTTCACTGACCTACCAAAGACAAAGTGACTATGTATTAGCAGTGACTAATACATTGTTATTTCAGTACATTAGAATTTCAGTTAATGACTGTCGGCAATGCTGGTGTTCACTGCGCAGTTATAGATAAAAGGCTTATTATTATGACGTCAAACTGCTATTTTGACCTCTAGAACAGTATATAAATGGCTATAAAGCAAATAACTGTTATTAGGTGCCTGAGAACTGCGCTGTGAGCGTTCTGAAACTTTAGATTCGTGCATGTTGCCGGGTGAAGCTGACTGACTTTCTGCAGCGGCTAAGCCGGCACATAAATTATGTATTTTGATGATTAAGACTGAAGCTGTGGGTTTTCAAAGATGTGAACACTTAGGAGAGAAGTCTAAGGAAAGAGACTATTGAGTTGCATTTTTGGAAGTGTATGATCCAGTGTATTTGGAGTTTGAACCATAGACTAATAGAGGCTAAAAATCAGGATATCTGCTTCAATTTTGACCAAATCGTTTGTAATCTGTTTCTTGGGAGCGCCCAGACTTTATGGAAGTACCCTTTTAAAAAGAGAAAATTTGCAGTGGCAGTGTCTGTGGCAGCAGAACAGGAAAAAGTGATTATGCCCAAGGAAACTGAGCGCTGTCATTATATCAACATTCACACACGAGCTCTCCAGCCAGTGCAAAATAAAACCATTTCAAAGCATGAGTGTTCCAGGTTAGTTCATATAGTAAGTGGAGGTGCCTGTTTCAGCAGCATCCTTGGTAGCTGTGAGTGGGGTGATTCACACAACAGGTATTGTACAGTCTGATGGCTGTTGGCACAACAGAGCGCCTAAAGCACTTCATGTTGCACCTTGGGGGTAAAAGCCAGAGGCTGGAGGTGCTCTTTCAGTGACATCAGCTCACCAGAGAGGGGGTGGATGGTTTTGTGTAGGACAGATTGCAGTTTTGGTCCGTGCCCTCCGCCCTGCTTCTGCCTTCAGGCTGTTACAGCCAGCCTTTTTTTAAAAACCAGTTTGTTTATTCGTGCTTGACTCCACCATCCCTGTACTGCCTCTCTGGCATACCACATATTTAATGGCGGTATATGAATTTTTAGACTGGATTTTTTTTTGGATTAAGAGATGAAGCGGCATGAAAATTTCACATGATGAGTGTGGTGACCAAAACTATCAGGATTATCAGTACTATTGTAGTATTGTGCTGAAAATCTGCATACACACAGACAAAATGACAAAAACAATCAGGGAAAATGATCAAATCAACAAAATCTGAAGCTGTGTGCAGGATGATAAAAAAAAAAAACACGATGCAGATGCAACTTCATAGAGCCATGTCTGGTGGAATCAAGGTGTTATTCATGAATATTTAGTTTTAAAATTCTCTGAAACCAACTCACCTTCCCCGCAGTATAACTCATATATAGTTTTTATTTGTTCAAGTCACTGTGACACCAGATTATTAAGAAATCACAAGACGTGCCGCTGGCACAAGGTTTTATATTCAAAATGACAAATACAATGAGCAGCAGCAGACTCACAGGGTGGAAAAAATGCCAACCGTACGTTGTCGTGACTGGTAACCACTTTATCAAAGCAGTTTTGTTGCTAAGTAAAATGTGGAAAAGGAAAATCCTTTACCGTGGTTTATCATGACACCAGCAACCATTTAAACCCAGTTTAGAAAGTTGCTGGCATGTCTTTCTCAAAGCTGAGTTGTCTGTAGCTTCTTCTTTGTGAAGTTATCCACTAGTTCACTCACCTTCCTGACACTGAGCGGCAGACAGCTGCATCAAAAGACAAGGTTCTCACGGTTCTATGTGAGAGCTCAAAGTCAGACAGAAACCCTCGTCATACTTAAACAAATGAATCTTTTGTAATGGTGCTTATAGTACATCGAATAAATATGATTTAAAATGTGTTGATGCATTCATGGTTCACTGTGCTTTAGGTGTAAAGCTACTTAAAATCCCTAGTGCGCTCAAACTGCATGTTGCTTATAACACCTTGCCATCACCTTTGCGTTACTATAGCAACATTAAGTAGTCATCCCTTACTTACAGCTTTGTATGTTCTGGTTCTATCTCCTGGCAGATCCGGCCATGTACACTGTAATTGTCCATCCCCAGCAGCTCAGGATGTTGTACTCCACAGCCTTGGGCCTCGGATATCCGTGTACATGCACACACACGCCTACATCATGCAATTGTGCATACACACAAACACACATACACACTTACTCATTGGCGGATATCTAGTCGAGAATAGAACTTGGATGTTCCAGGAAAGCAGCGAGTTTAGAGGAGACACTTCAAGCTCCGTCTCACCACAAGGTCACAGCCTGCAGGCAGCAGCGGTAGCAGCAATAACGGCTCTCCATCTCCCAGCCCCATTTAACTGACTGATGCTTTTTGACATGTCGGAGCAATCGAGCCAGTTAGCCTCTGGGAGGCTTCAATTAGGACCAGGACTTAATGCAGCAGAGAACTTTGCAAAGCCCTGATACGAGGTTACAGCCAGACTCAAATCAATAAGAAGAACATGGTTAAAGGCAACTGTACTGAACCCTCCGCGCTCACAGAGCTGCTCAAGGAACTCAGAGATGGGTGAATGTAGATGCTAGGTGAGGGGTAATGCAGCAATAGACTGGGTTGCACCAACAGAGATTACTTTAATCTAAGGGTAGTTCCAATCAGAGTTTGGCAAAACTAGGTTTAAAATAAGTAAATCCAGATTTAAAATTAAGTAGAGATCTGTTGTACAATTAAAAACTATTTTCTCTTTAATAAATGTGAGTGTAGTGATGTAAACCTAAGTTAAATTGCATTCAATCAAGATGGAGATGCTTGCTTATCCAAATTATGTTGTAAAATAAATAAATGAAAAATAAAATTGAGTGCTGCTGGAACCTGGCAAGTAGTAAAAAGGGGAGGGTGGGAGCTGTTAACTTTCGGTATTCCTTACGAAAACAAAATATTATATTGTTAGCAAGCTAATGTTATCTGAAACATTAACAAAACATTACGTTAACTAGTTAGCTGAAAAGTTGAAATGTTACATTGTTTGATTGCAGGGTAAATATTAACAAAAGATTACAGTTTCCTCGCTAACTTTAGCTAAAAAAAATAAATAAATTATTGCAGTATTTGATAGCTGGCTAAATGGTTTACAAAATGTTACACTGTTTGCCAGGTAACGCTAGCTCAAAATTGAACAAAATGGTAGATTTTTTTTTTGATAAATGCCTAAAAAGTTAGCTTTACACTGTTTGCTAGCTAAGTTTAACTAAAATGTTAAGAAAACATCACATTGTTTGCTAACAATAGCTAAAAAGTTAACAAAACATCACACTGTTTGCTAACTAACAATAATCAAAAAGTTACAAAAAAAGATCGCACTGTTATGAAACACCGAATTATGAAAAAAAACACTGTTTGATAAAGATAACTATTAAGTAGGGGTGTAACAATACATGTATTTGTATTGAACCGTTTCGGTACGCGACGTTCGGTTCGGTACAGGGCTGTGCACGGGTGAGTTCACGGGCCGGAATTTTTTTTTTTTTTTTTGCTCACGGGCCAGAAGTTGCGTGTGTTTACGTTCCGCCGCTAACATGTGCAGCTACACCTGCAGCCCGTGCGCATGATGGCTACTGCTAACAGTAAACCGGAGCTTGAAGACCCTCCCCTGTCGCTAAAGTCTCCTGCTTGGGAACACTTCGGCTTCCTGGTTAAATATTGCAACGGAGAAAGACAGGTGGATAAAACGAGGGCGGTGTGCCGACACTGATCAGCTGAGATCAGGTATGTCTCCGGCAACACGACAAACATGCTAACTCACCTAAAACGGCACCACCCGAGTGTAAATATCACCGCTACAAGAAGAAAAACCAACATAGTGCAAACGCAGCTGACCTCGGCATTCAAGCAGCCTCTCCCTGGCAATTCAGATCGGGCCAAAGCTATAAAGAGCCATTGGAGTTTTTATAGCAGCGGATCTAAGACCATATTCAGTTGTTGAAAATCCTGGTTTTAAACACATGCTCAAGGTGATTGAGCCCCGGTATGAAGTACACCCAAATGAACAACAAGAAAATTTAGGTTTTGCTTTTTGTTCCCATACTGTATCGAAAATGAACCGAACCGTGACCTCAAAACCGAGGTACGTATCGAACCGAGATTTTTGTGTATCGTTACACCCCTACTATTAAGTAAAAAGTTAACAAAACGCATCATTTGATAGCCGCCTAAAAGGTTAATAAAACATTACATTCTTTGCTAGCTAGATTTACAGCAAAGACTAAACTGAGGTTTAGAGAAGTTTAAAGTAAATCTTTCCTCTTTGTTGAAAGTTGAGTGCAACATTATTTAAACCGTGATCATTCAGTTGGGTTTAAACATCAATCCTTGTTGGTACAACCCAGCCATAGAGTTTTCTGTTGGCAGCAGATGTGTACTTGAGTTGAGCTGAATAGTCCCTGGGTTGTCTTCTGAGAAAGAGTTTGAACCCTCACAGGCAATTATATAATTCTCAGTGAAGTGGCTGTCAGAGGCGAGCAGGTGCATGTGACTGCTTGAGCATGTGTTTGTATCTTAAAAACGCACAAATTGGATATTGTTTTCAGCTGCACCTGTTGCCTGCCTGTACGGTTCATTTCACACATGCACGCACACACACACGTGCATTTAGTTCTAGTATGATAATGAAATAAAGGAGCAGAGCTGTAAGTGACGCGGCTGCCGCACTATTTCACGGCCCTTCCGACAGGTCCATTTCCTTGCAGCAGGCATGTGATTCAGCCGAGGCTCCTATATAACTGCCACTGCCACCTCGCATCGGCCCTACATACCTGATTTATGGATAAGATGCGTGCAGTTATACACTCCCTCAGGGACCAAGCCTATTTGATTTTGTCAGGGGCAATTAAACAGTCCAAGATGGGGCTTGCAAACTGTAATATAATGAACTATGAGGATATAGTGATGATGATTTTTTTTTTTTTTTTATGCTTGTGATTCTTGATTTGGCAGAAAGAAAAGAAACTCCAACTGGGATTTATGTTTTGTAGGGAATGTAAGTATTGCACTTATTCCTCATATTTGCATCAGCCTCAGTGAACAGCAAATATCAAACGCTGAAGTTTTGTCTGACTTCTTCTCAATTCTTGAGTACATATTACATAGCTAAAACCCCTTTTTTTTTGTTTTCATCACAGCAGTGAGTGCTATTCTGTGCCAGCAAAAGCCGCTTTGATGGAGCAGTGGAAAAACAACTTTGAGCCAGGCAGACCTTGAGGTTGGCTGTATATCATTTTTCCCCCCACAGTGCGAGTGCATCATTGTCTGGGCTGTACCAGTCAGAAATGACAACAGAGGGTGACACTGAAAGGTCCCGGAGTTCAGCTGACTGAAAATGTCACTGGGCTGGCTCTGACAGAGTGCCACACGGGGAGAGGGGAGGGGATATGACAAAACAACAACCTTAAAGTGCTACAGATCTCTTTCGCGCACACATACGCTCATGGAAACGTGCATATTCTCTCCTCCCTCCATCCATCTCGCACACACACACAGTCTCCCTTTTGGTGTCATTTCATCTGAAGCAAAGAGACGGGAGGTGTTCCGCAGAGTGCATCAATGTTTCATTGATTACGTTTTTAAATATCATTATTGATTGAAGATTTGCGGGGGTTGGACAGTTAGGAGTGAGAAGAACAGCCAATTTTAAGATGTCACGTTGGATTTGAATGAGCGTTGTTCATTATATTCTGGGTTTTTATATAATAAACAATGACCGGATGGATCAGAAAAATAGACGCTGAACGAATCAACAGTGAAACAAATCATTAGTTCTGTTCTTTTTGCTATTTACTAATGTGATGATATATAGTCTCTAGTGAAACAGACTCTCAGCACAACTTTCAGACTAATATATTATCCACCATCATTCTCATTCCATGGCCAAGTCAGCAATAATTAACATACAATGTCTGGTTACCCTTAAACTTTGGGCAGGTTTAAGCACCAAAATCATTCAGTTAAGTTTGGAAAAGAGTGAGGTCAAGGGTTAAAATAACTACTTCCTTAAAAGAATCAACACTGACTATTGGTCTCACACGGGAACCAAACCGGTTTCTTCAGTCCAGTGTTTGTCCCCCATCCACCTCTCTATTGGGCTGCTGTAATCGCTCAGATATTCATGAAGTCTATACTGTTTATTTACTATCTAGCCATTAAGCGTCCACTAAGAGTAAGAGTCCACTATTCCCACAGGATTCAAACTGTCTATTAACGCATATGTGATTTACAAGACAAAAAGGCATGCATATGTGCTAACTGTTTTAATCTCACTGTGTCAGATGTTTACTTCGTCACTGCTAATGCATACAGAACATTCCTTACTGTGACTGAATCAGAATCAGAATCAGAATCAGAAATACTTTATTTATCCCCGAGGGGAAATTGTTGATTAATTGTTGATGTTACAGGACTGCTTTATGTTAAAAACTTTTATTGTGAAATAGTAACAGGAAATGTAATGTATTTGTCAAAGAAGTGAGCGCTAACTGCTGCTGTCGACAAGACAATGAGAATTCTAGCCTTTTTTTTTGTCAGTGAACGCAGAGTAGCTGCTCAGAGAGTGTTTGTTGTCGTATTAATCTGCGCTTGCTGTTACCACGAAAGATGTTGCTTTGGAACCTATGCAAGTGACACAGTCACATCTCAAGTTTGCTAATATTAGCAAAGCACTAGCTAACAGGTGTTTGGCTAACAATGGTTATCAGATGTAACTAGCTAATGATTTTTGTAAATTAGCTGGCTAGTTAGTAGGGGTGTAACAATACATGTATTTGTATTGAACCGTTTCGGTACGCAACGTTCGGTTCGGTACAGGGCTGTGCACGGGTGAGTTCACGGGCCGGAATTTTTTTTTTTTTTTTCTCACGGGCCAGAAGTTGCGTGTGTTTACGTTCCCCCGCTAACATG
>JAJHUR010094821.1:0-10255 GCA_027495735.1 Lutjanus campechanus | reverse complement strand
AGTGCCTTTACGGCAATGCCCCAGCTTACCTCCAGGAACTACTACACCAACAATCCACAACCTGCCACCTTCGATCACAAAACACTCATTTGCTCCAAATCCCCAGAACAAACAATGGACGGACAATGGGAGACCGTGCATTCTGCTCAGCTGCTCCCCGCCTGTGGAACTCCCTTCCTGATCACCTGAGGGTGCCACAGTCGGTGGATGTTTTTAAAAAGGCACTGAAAACTTTCCTTTTTAAATGCGAATTTGATGTTGACTTCTGAGCCACTTTTATTATTTTTACTGCATCTCACGTTGACCACTGAGCCACTTTTATTATTTTTTACTGTTTGTGTGCTTTTTCTGTGTATGTGTGTTTGTGCTTTGTAATTGTATTCCTTGCTCTGTGAGCACTTTGAGATTTTTTTTTAAATGAAAAGTGCGTTATAAATAAAAATTATTATTATTATTATTAAAGGGATTGACAATAAATGGAGAACAGCATAAAGTGTCTGTATGCAGATGACGTTCTTTTATACGTAGCCAAACCTACAAGAACAAGTCCATACTTAAAGAACCTCATGTTCACATATGGGTACTTCTCTGGCTATAAAGTGAATGTGGACAAAACAATGGCTATGAATATAGGCGACAAAATTTTCCAGACGGTCAAGCTTCAGAGTGATTTCAAATGGCCAAAAGATGGCATCACATACCTCGGAATTAAAATCCCCTCATCATTAGAAAAGTTATATGATGCAAACTATAAAAGCATAATCCAAGACATTAGTAAGGACTTGGACCGATGGTCAACTCTTCCACTATCTCTGTTTGGCTGGATTGAAAGTGTACGCATGAATGCGTTGCCCAAGCTTCTTTATCCATTTCAGATGAACACTGCAGCTTTCTAAACCATGTGGAGGGCTCAAACTCCTTAATTTAAGATACTATTTTTGGGCTGCACAGTTAAAACCTTTAACAACACGGATTCAGGGTCTTTCCTATACCCGTTGACTCAACAGAAAAAAAATTATGTGTATGACCCCTACAGACTCTGCCCTTCCTAGATGTCCCCCTAAGGGAAACTCAAATGGGTGAATGGACCAGAGCCACATTTAGAATATATCCAACACAGAGAAACACAGACTTCAACTCTTTTTTGTGTGATTTTAGTGGGGTAGTGCAGAAAATCTTATCTTTAAATTTTGCAGCTAGTAAAAATCCCATTTACTGAACCCTATTACTAAGCCTCCACTGAGCTCCCAGTGCACAAATATCCACTGTTATTCTGCTGTCAGCTAAAGGCCCAACATATTGCATTCATAAATATCACTGCCAGTAGATGAATTTTTAAAAAAAGCATGTTAGCCTCGTTTCAAATTCAGTTGTAATGGCAACAAACACAAATTGTCTGATAGAGAACATGATTCATGGAAGTTTGAAAATATGAACATATAAGTAAAGTGCTATTTCTTCGGCCATTACCCCTTTTCACTTTACTTCAGCGAGTAGATACCAACTGCAAATACATTTTTCTTGATGCCCTGATCCCTGAAATAGCACAGTATAGTTCTATGCTCGACTGACTCAAACAGAAGTGACAAATAAGCATGATGTAAAGTTCAGTACTCCTGCCTTTATTTGATCATCATATTTTAAGGGAATGGGTTAAAAGAGTTTTAAGTTAAGTTTTAAATATATACTTTTGTTGTATTTCAAAATTTATACTTTCTGCTGGGATGTGTTTTGTTTATTTAATTTATGGTTTGCCTTTAAGCCACATAGACACAGCTGTAAAAAAAAAAAAACTGTATAACTTACTGGAATTTAAAAAATAGTTTTTAAAAAAGGCATATTAATGAGAATCTGATTTCAATGCAGAGGTTGCAAAAAATACAACATATCTCTGATGTGATGGCCACCAGATCTGATGGCTGCAAGGGGGCACTTGTCTGTTACTGGCCTTCATTTACCCTCAACAAATGACTTCCATCTGTGGGGCCACCCGGTGCATTATCTGAGATGTATGTAGCTTTCCATATAAAGAAGAGAGGGTTGCATTCAGGAATACATCTTTTAATTAACATTTATTTGATTATGTTTAGCAGTAGACTATACAAAACATTTTCAACTACCTGGCAACACTAATGAAAGCCAGAAGGGGGAAAAGATTTTGTGCAGCCAACTGCCAGACATGATTTAGACAAAGTTTAATTTAAATTAAATTAAATTAAATGAGATACTGCTGAGTGAGAGCCCCTCGTCTTTATATAAATAAATGACTTTCAAGCTTCATTCATATGACAATGGGTGAAGCTGTGCACATGGAGTGAGACTGTAGTGGTAAAAAACCCTGCTTGTGTTGAAATGAAAGTGTGCAAGGTAATATAATGTTTAAGCATAGTTCAGCATTATCATCATTATTATTGTTCTTCTGAGGCTGACATAAACATCTTTGAAGTACCACTAGAAGCGTGGACTTTAAACTTGCAGTTTCTTTTCAAATTCATTGTGCTTAAAGGTGTTACTGTATCTGCAACATTTTCAGTCATCACTTATGACCTACAATAAGTGTGTGTGGGTCGCTGTATCTGCAGAGACCCTGCCCTCTGCATGGATTTCCTTATTTTATGTCATTGTTTTGCAGTGCTGTTTTGCTGTGCCTGGGACGTTTCCCCAACCCAAAACACTGGTATTATACATCTCATTTAGGAACAGCTCAGACAAATTCTACTGACTCTACCTTTAAGTACACAACCAGCACAACAAATATGCATCAGTCCTAATACTTACAGACTACAGTAATCCCTAAAGGAAGTGCTCTGTACAAAAGAAATGAAAATGAACAAATCTTAAATTGCTTTACTGTTGCATTGAAAATGAATATCATTCTTAGAGATATTGTATTGTAACATACATGTAAATACACATTTCTGATTTCCATATACAATACAGCAGGAACCCTTACCCAGACCTTTACATCTATTATTCAATTATTTATCACCAAGACCAAGATTACAGTTTTCTATTCATGCTGAGGGCCTAATTTCAGGCACCATACATAATCTCTCTACTGTACATTGGTGTCACAGGAGCCAGGCTGCAGTATTTGAAGTGTAAGAATGAGTTTAACAGATTTTCTAAACCATGGATAGAAAAAGGCATAGATCACAGGGTTTAAACAGGAGTTAAAATAGTACAAGCATATAACAAAACTGGCAGATGAAGCACTGAGCAAGTTATCCTGGCCTGTAAGAGCAATACAATAATACGGGCAGAGACATATTAGAAACACAACTACAACAACACCAAGAGTCCTGGCTGCTTTCATTTCAGATTTTTTAGCAGTTACTTTCACTGATGGCTTGAGTGTGACTGCTGCAACATGAGAACGCATGGCACGAGCCTGAGACACAGCCACCACAAATACTCTCATATACAAAACAACAATGAGAGTAATGGGAACAATGAAGGAAAATGTAAGATCTGCAAGTCCAGCAATGTAGTTAATAAAAAATACACACTCTCCAACACAGGTGTTATACCTGCCTGGTTGTTTCAGGATATCACTCAGAATGCAACTTTGAAAGACTGCAGAACATATCCAACACAGACAAACACAGACTTCAACTCTTTTTTGTGTGACTTTGGTGGGGTAATGCAGAGGATGACAAATAGCCACATAACGGTCAATTGATATGAGGACCAATGTTCCTACAGAGGCAGAGGCAATAATGTAGTCTAGATATTGATACAGAGTACACATGAGGTCACCAAGGAACCAACAGCCCTCTGTGAGCATAACTTGAAAGACCATGAGGAGGCCCACGAAAAAATCTGAGACAGCCAGAGAGACAAGGAGGAAGTTGGTGGGGCTGTGGAGCTGCCTGGGAAGAGGAAGAGCAAGACATTCATCATTATTTATATTATTCATTCACATAAAAGCAAACAGAGAAAAGACTGTAATACAATAACATCGCAGTTTACAATCTGAAAATACTTTTTATCACTATCTACCAGTTTCATAAATGAATGAATGGCTACTTGAAGTGGGAGATAGAAATGATGACCAGCAGGTTAAGAGCTGCAGTAAAGAGAGAGATGAAGGACAGCAGAATGTAAGTCAGCATGGTCTCAGAGTGAGGACGCATTGGCTTTGTGCAGGAGGTGTTGAGGAGTTGTGGAAAGCAGAGTTCAGTTCCCTCCAGGGTGTCCATCACCACACAGAGGAGAAACTGCTGAGCTCTGACAGCGTTTTGACCAAAGCTTCCTGTGATATAACTGATTTATCTTCATCATCCCTGCCCATCCTTCCTCCTCACCTCTGCTGCTCTGTTTCTCTCCATAGAGATTTAAACACTATGATTTTGTACTCATCTTCCTCAAAGTGAAGCTCTAAACATTGCTCTTTGTGGGAGCCCAGTCTTGTTTTAATCTTGTTTTAAATTTGTGGTAATAAAGTCTCGCACTTCAAATTTTGCAGCTGGTAAAAATTCCATTTACTCTACAATTACTGAACTTCCACTGAGCTCCCAGTGCACAAATATCCACTGTTATTCTGCTGTCAGCTAAAGACCCAACGTATTGTATTCATGAATATCACTGCCACAAGATGAATTAAAATAATTACTCGTGTTTGTTGCTATTACAACTCAATTTGATAAGGGGCTAACATATTGTCTGATAGAGAACATGATTCATGGAAGTTTGAAAATATGAACATATAAGTATAGTGCTATTTCTTCAGCCATAACCCCTTTTCACTTTACTTCAGTAAGTAGATACCAACTGTAAATACATTTTTCTTGATGCCCTGACCCCTGAAACAGCACAGCATAGGTCTATGCTGGACTGAATCAGACAGAACTGACAAATAAGAATGGTGTAAAGTCGGGTACTTGCTGATCCAGGTATTCCTGCCATCATGTGATCATCATATTCTAAGGGAATGGGTTAAAAGAATGTCACATTAATGACAATCTGGTTTCATGCAGATGCTGCAAAAAATACAACATATCTCTGATGTGATGGCCACCAGATCTGATGGCTGCAAGGGGGCACTTGTCTGTTATTGGCCTTCATTTACCCTCAACAAATGATTTCCATCTGTGGGGTCACCACAGCACTCCGGCCATACAGTGCATGTTCCTCAGTGCATATATCTATCTATATAAAGATGGAAGGGTCACACTCAGGAATATATCATTTAAAAACTTTTATATTTAGATTATGTCTGGCAGTAGGCCGTGCAAATCCAAACAGGCACACTGATGGAGGCCGGACGGCCAAAAGGATTTTGTACAGCCTACTGCCAGACATGATTTAGTAAAAGTTAAATTTAATTATATTACAGAGTGTGGCCCTCTCCCCTTCACTTTTTAACAGAGATGGCATCCATCCCAACAGACGAGGTAGCCAAATGTTGTCAAGTCAAAGAACTTAATCATAGTACCTCGGCAACCCGTGTTTCCACTCCAAATTTTACCCCAGTACATTTTGGCCTTTCAAACATCAGATCATTAAACAGCAAATCCTTTTTATGTCTTGATTTTATTAGTTTCAATAAATTAGACTTTGAAATCACTGAGACTTGGCTTTCTGAAGGTGACTGCAGCCCTCTCATTGAAGGTATGTAAAATCGGGGGATTTTACATACCTTCATCAACCCTGGCTGACAGGCAGGGGAGGGGGGGTTGCTGTTATCTTCAGAAAGGTCTTTAAATGCTCTCCCGTTTCTCAGAGCGGTTTTACTTCATTTGAACATCTTGGTTTTACATTAGATTCTATTAATAATCTACAGACCGCCCAGGCCAAACAATGTTTTTATCCAAGAGTTTGCTGAGCTACTAACTGGTTTTATTTCTAAGTTTGAGAAAATTCTTATTTTAGGTGATTTTAACATACATGTGTGCTGCCCTTCTCAGTCTCTTGTCTCTGATTTTATGGATACACTGGAATCTTTTAATCTCACACAGACTGTACAAGAATCCACACATTCAAAAGGCCACACACTTGATTTAGTTATTTATCTCGGTCTCAGCCCTGACAACCTCTAGCTTAAGGATATCTGTGTATCGGACCATAGAGCAATTTTATTTAATGTAATCTTATCCCAACCACCTTTTAATCGCAATTTACCCGTCCGTCGTTGTTAATCCAAATTTTAACACAGAGGAGCTGGTCTCCCTTTTTAACCATACCTGCCAGACTGTTCTGGACTCTGTTGCTCCATACAAAGTCAAAAAGTCCAGAGTTCCCCACCGCCTTGGCTAAATAGGTCTATTCCTGAATTGAAAAGAGACTGTAGGAGAAAAGAAAGAAAATGGAAGAAAACAGGCTTGTATTTTATGAAATCTGGAAAGATGCAACAAAAAATTATCAAAAAGCAGTTAGCAAATCATTCTAATCCCAGAATTTCCCCAGGATTGCTATCCAAGATGGCGGCGCATGTACACGCTGCGGCTTCTCTCTCTCCCGTCAAAACAGTGTTTTTGTGTTCTTTGTTGTGTAAGTCACTGTGTTTTTGTAAGTTTTCGTCGAGTCTACCAGCTCGGAAGCACACTTGCACCCGCATGTTCCTGCTCGACGTTAGCAGAACAACTTTTTTTGAGTTAAACTCCGAGTAAAGGGAAGAGCTACGAGACAGCGGTCTGCTCTGGAGGCCTGCACCAACCCCTACCCCGCAACTCGCCCAGAGTGGAGGCACCACAAGCGGCGGGACAGGAAGCAGAAGAGGGGCAAGCGTGGAGGTATCTGAGCCAGGCTAGCGGCTAGCCCACACAAGCCAGCCATCCCCACCATCGTACTGGCCAACGTATGCTCTTTGGACAATAAACTGGACCACATACGGCTCCTACAGACTAACCAGAAGGCCGTGAGTGACTGTTGTGTCTTTGTGTTTTACGGAGACATGGCTTAACAACAACGTTCCGGACCACGCCGGCTCACGCGGCTAACGTGCTATCGAGCAGACAGAGCTCTTGTCGAAGGAGGTAAGACCCGCGGCGGACGCTGCTGTGGTCTGCAAACACTGCTCACCATCAGTGGAGCTTATGGTCATTAAGTGCCGACCATTCTACCTACCGAGGGAATTTACAGCCATCTTGGTCGCCGCTGTTTACATCCCTCCGCACTCAAACAACAACCACAGGAGTGAGGCGCTGAATGAACTGTACCAGCACATCGGTGAGCAGCAGACAGCCCATCCAGATGCTTTTCTCATTCTGGTGGGAGATTTTAACCATGCAGACCCCAAGACCTTGTTTCCTAAACTATATCAACACATAAACTTTCCAACTCGGGGAAACAACACACTGGACCATGTTTACACCACCCAGAGAGAAGCTTACAAGGCCCTTCCCCTCCCCCACCTTGGTGCCTCAGACCTCATCACTGTTATGCTAATACCGGCATACAGACCACTGGTTAAAGTCACCAAACCAGTCTGAAAACAGGTACGAGTGTGGCCAGAAGGGTCCTCAGAAGCACTCCAAGACTGTTATAGCACCACAGACTGGGATGTGTTCAAACAGGCTGCCACCCACAATAATACCACTGACCTCCAGGAGTACACTGACACCGTCACTGCCTACATCACCAAGTGTACTGATGATGTAACAGACCTCAAGACCATCACTGTTAGGGCCAACCAGAAGCCATGGGTGACAGGGGAGGTCTACAGGCTCCTGAAGGCCCAGAACGGCAGAATGCGGAATGCTGTTCATTGACTTCAGTTCAGCATTCAACACAATCATCCCTCAACAACTCATTCTCAAACTGGACCAGCTGGGGCTAAACACCTCGCTGTGCAACTGGCTGCTGGACTTCCTGACCAGGAGACCACAGGCAGTACGGGTCGGCAACAACACATCTAGCACCATCACTCTGAGCACGGGGGCCCCCCAAGGATGTGTGCTGAGCCCCCTCCTCTTCACGCTGCTGACCCATGATTGCATACTGTTGCACAGCTCCAACGTCTTCGTTAAGTTTGCGGACGACACAACCGTGGTGGGTCTCATCAGCGACAACAATGAGACAAACTATAGAAGCAAGGTGAGCCACCTGGCCTCGTGGTGCAACCACAACAATCTCTCTTTGAACGTGGAGAAGACAAAAGAGATTGTTGTGGACTTCAGGAGAGCAAGCACCCAGCATTCCCCTCTGACCATCAACGGTGCTGCTGTGGAGAGGGTGAGCAGCACAGAGTTCCTGGGTGTGCACGTCACCGAGAACCTTTCCTGGACCCTCAACACCACCTCCCTGGCCAAGAAGGCTCACCAGCGCCTCTACTTCCTCCGCAAGCTGCGAAGAGTCAGAGCCCTAGCCCCCATCATGTGCACATTTTACAGGGGCACCATTGAGTCCATCCTGACCAGCTGCATCACGATGTGGTACGGCGCCTGCACGGCATCCTGCCGCAAGACCCTCCAGCACATCGTGAGAGAAGCTGAGAAGATCATCGGTGCCCCCCCTGCAAGACATCTACAACACCCTCCTCACCCGAAAAGCCCTCTCCATCACCAGGGACCCCTCCCACCTGTCACACACCCTCCTCAGCCTGCTGCCATTAGGGAGGAAACTGTCTCCGAGCCAGAACCAGCAGACTGAGGGACAGCTTCAATACATCAGGCTGTCAGGACTCTCAACTCCCTCCCTGCTTTGCCTCCCCCCCTCCTGCTGCCCCCTGCACACATGGGCTCCTGACCCCTGATGCCTCACAAGACACGTGTGAGGAGTTTTTAAAATTCTTTTCTAACAGAATTAAGGACATAAGGCAACAAATCACCCCCCTGACCGCGTTTTACATACATGTAGGGAAATTTTTAGTTATTTTAACAATTTTGAACCGATTTCACTGACATTTTTAACTGAAATAATCTCTCATATGAAATCAGCTCCGTGCAGCCTTGATGTCATGCAATTTCTTAAGGAGGTTTTAGACACAGTTGGACTCTTATTATTGATTATTAATAACTCTTTAACACGAGGCATCTTTCCCTCTTCTTTTAAACATGCTGTGGTCCAACCTCTTTTAAAGAAACCAACCCTTGATCCTTCTGTTCTTAACAATTTTAGGCCAATTTCTAAACTTCCATTTTTATCAAAAGTTTTAGAGAAAGTGGTTTCAACCCAGATTTTAGCTTTTATATGTCATAACAATCTCTGAGAAATTTCAATCAGGTTTTAGAGCTTTACACAGCACAGAAACAGCCCTCCTCAAGGTAACCAATGCAGGGGCGGGTCCAGAGTATTTTCTGGTGGGGGGCACGGGGGTAACAACAGTGAATCTGGGGGGGCACCCAAAAGTAACAAAAATGAAGGCTGCCACTGACATCTTTCTTCAATATTTTGACTGTTATAAGTTGGCAAAACATTCTTGTGACGGAAATCCATTCAGTCATAACTCAGAACAAGAAAATTATTTAAAAAAATAACCATTACAAATATCTTACTTCCTTAGGAAACATTTTTAAAAAATACACATAAAACTATCAAAAAAGGTGGAAACATGCTGATCTAAAACAAAAGAGCCAAGAACAAGTTTAGGCTAAAACCATGAAACAATTTTATATTAACTAATTACATCAATAGTGCATGTCTATTTAACATACAGGCCAAAGATTCGGTTGGTATGTTCCAAATAATCTCTGAATAGCTCTCTAAATCCACACTTGTGTTGCAAACGTCCCCAGTCTCCCCTATTCACAGTCAACGCAGGTTGACTCCTCTCCTCCTCGCTTTGCGGCATTTTCAACATGTGTTGAATATTTTCGTAGCCACGTCTTTTTCCTCCGTATGAACTTCGAATCACTTTCTGATGAGAATGAAGTATGTTCATTCCAAGAAAAGTCGCTGTCACTTATAGTTCCCCTGCATCCGAAACGTCACTGTGCAAGTTCTGAATACCTCAAAGGCCTCGGTAAGTGTCAGGTTTCTGCTCGGTCTTTCAGACATTTTCTTTATTTCTATCTCTCCGTCTCCCTATCTGTCGATCTCTCGATCTCTGCCTGTGTCACAGTTTCATCTTCCCTGTCTCCCATCTCATCCCTCTGCCCCAGTGCTCTCACATTCTCCCAGTTTCCCTCCTGTCCCCCTGTCTCAGTATTTTTCCACTCTCCATGCCTCTGCTCTGCTCCACCTCTCAGCCACTCCCACATAATCAGCCCAACTCCACTCACCTGCAATCCCAGCTGCAACTCATCTCTAATCAGCCCAGCATATCAGGCTCTCCCACTCACTCCCTCTTTGTCAGTTCGTATCTACCTTCATG
>JAJHUR010094820.1:0-12479 GCA_027495735.1 Lutjanus campechanus | reverse complement strand
ATCTTAGTCCTCAGTTGATTTTTAATTTTTAAAAAAAGTGATTATCTGCCAACAAACTGATTGTATCATCCACTTTATCTTCATCTGCAGCTGCTTTTATCTGGATCAAACAGTTATAATGCACAAATACACATAACTGTTCACTTTTGCAGCACTAGCATTAGTTCTTTTTCCATTTCATTTTTAGTTTTTCAAACTCCTCTCTTTCTGTCTTGATTTCATTTGATTGTTTCCCGCTTGACTTCTGTCTTGGATGGATGGATGGATCCCCTTGAAGGGGTGGGGGGAGGAGACAGCACCACTTCTTGCACCTGCCCTAAGGCATAGGTAGCCTATTAACAGTTTGGGGACTATGTAACCCCAGTCAGATGGGCTGTTGTAACATCAACTGGACCATCACAGCTTGGTGCAGTAAAGGAAAGCTATTGATAAGGGGGCTGCAACACAACCCCAACTTCATAAATGGACTGGAAACATGTAGACTCGAAGGAGCTGGGGTCAAACAGCCAATCTTCCAACAAATGGACAAACCGCTCTACCCACTGAGCCACCAACATCTACACTTATCATCTATCCTTGCTGAGAAAGTTGATAAAATACATCCAGGTTATTCCACAAGTGCAGCACTGCCATCATGATGAGTGCTGTTTAATCAAGGTCAGGTCTTCTTGGATCCACTTGGGTATTATGCATAATGTTGAACAGACTCTGGACCCAACCTGGACCCAACTGACCATATAAAGGATTCAGGTTTGTGTGAACATGCAAATACCTCTAATTTGTACTTGTGTGAGCAATGAGCAAAAGTTAGGATCAATCCTTCAAAAGCCATACATCTTTTTACATCATTTTTCCATATTAATTTCATTAACAATTTCTAATTTGAATTGGAAGTATTAATGGTTTGTCTAATGCTTTGCATTTTATCCATAAAAAGGAAGCAAACTGTTTAAATTTACCAATGGATATAAGTTCAGAGGCTAGTTTGGACGGATGCCATCATTCCTGAAGTACTGGGAGGGGGAGGGGATGGAACTGGACACACAGATGTGACTTGCAGACCTTTTCAGAGTAGTGAACAAGTAGATCAAGTCACTTTTCAATAGTTTAGACTGCTGTTTATGGATATCATTGCCTGGAAATTGTAGGTTCATTAGCTAGAACCTCATGGGCTTTATTGGCTAGATCGCAGGCTAAGACAACACATCCTTGCAGAACTTATTTTGACATTTCTGATGAACTCATTCTGACATTTCTGATGATAGAGTAATCTATAACCAAGGTTATAAGCTGACATGGATGCTGACCTGTCGTCTTGGAGCTGGTTATCCTGGAGGATGAGACCGGTGCAGTTCACAGGGATCAGGAGCAGCAGGTTCCACAGCTGTTGAGCAGGTATCCCAGCTATCATGGATGGATGTTGATCTAGCTTCCCCAACACCTTGAACCTGTTGCCCAGCTGGAGGAGTACAGGAGGAGTTCCTTCCTCATTTCTTTTCACCCCAGACAACCATCCAGGGATCTGAAGGAGCGGGTGTGGAACAGTTTCGTGTCTTGAGTTTAGCACCAAGCCTGGGCCAGAGATCTTCCTCAAGGATCAGTCATCTGTTGATCAGTGGCTCTGGCTCCTCAATGTCAGAGGCACCAATCCAGGGAAGGGTGGTGTTATTGTTGAGGAAGCTGGAGACCTCTGCTGCTGTCAGTGAGTCAGTGAGTCACTCATCCTCTTGGATCTGATAGAGGTCACAGATCACAGAGGGCAGTCCAGTGGTGAGTGAATGGAGGCATTGGTGTTGAAACGTAACAGCAAGGTTAGATGTAGTAATACTGCTGACAGCAGACTGAAGATAAAGTGGTAAAGAGTCTTTGATGGTGGGTGCAGGATCTGCTAATTCAGCGAGATCCAATATGGAGCCACTGCGCACAGTTAAAAGTCAGATTATATCATTAAGAACCAGTTATCCAGAGACATGAATTTGAAAAAGGGCATTAAGAACTCTCCAAGATTACAATTAACAATACTCACCAATTTATCTGTTAACCTTCATGTAAAGCATCCAACAAAGTGACATATTATCGATTACCTTATCAATATTTAATGCAATAGCAAATTACCCAGAGATAACAATCATTAATCAGTGTTCACTGTGACCACTAATTCTCTAATTGGATGGGTTTCCTCCTGCTGCATGTCTGGACTCCTTCATTTCCCTGCAACAGGTTGCAATTCATCACTGATGTGCAAAAGAAGACAGAGAGTGAAAGAGTGTGACAGACAGACAGAGAGTGAAATCTGTGTGCAGGGATGCATTCTGTTTTCTCCAGACAGATTTCCCTATTTTACATAATCATATGTTACACACATACACACGCATAAAAGCAGGCATGTGCAAAAACATATGCACCCAGGTGCAGTTTCACTTCCAATTCCACATTATATACAGTTGCACACATCACATACACTTTGACTTACATGTATGCATACACACACACCCATACACACATGTCGAGAGCTGGAGTGTCGTCCATTATTCCTTAGTAGTGTTGCTGCAGTCTTTCATATTTCATGCTCATGGGACACAATCACACTGAGGTTCATATAACACGAGACACAGACGTAACATGCCGTCGCCCTCATTCTTAAATAGAAAGAAGAACATTATGTTTTATTTTGGGATCCTCTCATTCTCACTGTGGTTAGATGATGTTCTTCAAAATAAGCATTTAGAAGGTTTCAGTATTATACATATATACTGTATATGTGTTTGTTCATGGATGTATACTGAAGTTGAAGAAATAACATCTTGCTTTGGGGTGGAATTTTGAATTATATAGACTTCTTTTGATCTACAGATATGATCATAAATATTCATGACTTGTGTTTTAACAGCATGGATGGTTATATCAAATAATCATGTTAGGATGGGTGGTGGGCCTGGCTGCATTTTGTACCTTCGCTGCAGTGATTTGTGGAGGTCCAACAAAGGGCGCTGAAGTGCAAAAATGAAAAGCAAAATGTGCAACCAAAATAACACAGAGGTAAGTTAACAAATATGTTTATGTTGGAAATATCCCTGATAGCTTTCTTAAGGGGAAAAAAGAACATGTTGATTCATTGTGATTAGAATGAGTAATGTGGCAGACTCTTATTTTTAACAACATAACAATTTATGCAGTGATGAGGGATAATACTTTATTTTCAATGACTAAGAGCCTTCACAGTGGCCTTGTGTCATTATAGAGATTCTACAAAGTGAAGAAGAATCATTCACATAGAAACACTGACCTCTGTTGGTAAAACTGACTCATGGCATCATGGTATTTCCCAGCACCTTGGAGGATCCTGTTAGAATATAAGCCAACAAACTACATATATTATTAATATGCATTTGTCTTATTATCCTGGCATTGTTACTGTTACATGACACACAAGGACCCAAATATATAAATGCATAAATATAGTGGCTGGAGGTGTAGCTGGAACTCTGGGAGAAGTGCAACCCATCCATTGCACCGGTCTTCTTCATTCTCTAAGGTACATGCAGACAGTCTGGATGGAGATGGGCCAGCTAAATGACCATTCAGATGACCACCTGCATGGTTTCTCTTCAGACACTCACCCTGTTGCTGTATTCTATTCAAACTTTGCTTCATGCTATATTCTAATAGACAACACTGTGCATTGTCAAGTGTCTATTTCTGTCTATTTGAATGTGTGTCTGTGTATCATACACCACCACAATCCAGTGGAAAGAAGTTTAACTTTACTATGTTGCTTTGCTTTTAGCGATTTGCTGTTCATTGTAAAAAGGCAACTTGATGCAGAGCTACACTTACCTTGTGAGGTGGTGCAGCCAATCAGCGTTGGAGGAGGGACTACTGGCAGCTATGGGTGTGGTTTTAAGCGTGCCGACAGTTAGAAGCACCCATGGAAGCAACTCGTCTGGAACAAACAACGGCAGCTCCTGAGAATGTTAGCATAGACACTATGATAGCATGAGGTCTATCAGACCTGGAGAGTATTTCTTCATTGAAAGAGGAGCAAACCCTGAAGGCTTTTCTCCATCAAAAAGGTGTTTTACTCTTCTCTTGGCCTGTTTTGAGAAGAGTTTGATCTGATTGGTTGAAGCTGGCCCGTGTTAGACCCAATAGACAGATGATTCCTCCAATCACCTGCGAAGTGTTCTTTTCAAAGTGCCCGCACTTTTCCAAACAGTTTCTGAGGACGACTTCCCAGATGGTTCTGTTTAACAAACCACCTGGCATGTCAGGTTAGAGCTTGACCCAAAGTCTCACTCCTTTTCACTCTGTGCTCCAATAACAGTTGATGTAGATTAGCTAGCTAGTTAGCTAGTGTTTTATTAACATTAGCTAATTTAAGACATGACTATATAGCCTATGTTTCTTTTACTGGTACCCCAGAAACATCTTTCACAATGTTTAAAATATGTGGAAACAGGAGAGGAGAAAGTTGATCAAAATTACAAAAGGGGCAGGATTTAGGAAATATCAATTGTTGATTTGTTTGAGCTCTGATAGTGGGAGCAAGAGTAACAGCTACTAGTGGTGACAGCAATAGGAGCTTCTTCTTTTGTTTTTTGTTTTGTCTTCCTTCTTCATTTCAGATAGATGCATGACATGACTCGCTTATGGTGGTCTCCCCTTGCTATGTCAACAATAGATTTAAAGATCAACATGACCCTCAACCTAGACATTGTGAAAGACTGAGGACATCCTCAGCATCAAGGACAGTGCTCGGGTTATTTCTGCTGTAACCACGGTGTGTAACAGGCTGGTGATGGAGCTTCTGAGGGAAACTGCAAAAACATCCTATCATGCAATGAGTTTGTTAATCTAAGTTTTGAACATCACACTACAAAGCTTGTGCAATCACGTTTTTATCATCTCAGAAATATTTCAAAAATATGGGCTATACTATCTATTGAAGACACATAAACCATTTTACATGCTTCCATCTCTTTTAACTGGAACTAGGAAACATTATCACATCACTTCTGTTTTAGACTTAATGGCCTCGCTCCCTCATATATCACTGACCTATTCGTACCCGACACACCCAGACATACAATGAGATCCTAAGGCAGATGTCTTTTGTCTGTTCCACAGGCCCGGCTGAAAACTACAGAGCATTTTCAGTCAGGGCCCCTGAGGCTCTGGAACAATCTGCCCGAGGAAATCAGGTCAACCGAATCAGTGTTCTCTTTTAAATCCTTTCTTAAAACACACTTTTATCAGAGAGCCTTTCCTGATTTTATCCGAGTTTCAACTGTTTTGAACTGGTTTTTGTTCTTAAAATGTTTTTATTTTCATATTCTTGCCATTTTACATTTACATTTACATTTTATCTGTTTTATCTGACTTTCAAATGTGTCCGTTTTATTTTGCTGCCCTTTGTGAAGCACTTTGTATTGTGAATTTTGAAAAGTGCTCTATAAATAAAGATTATTATTATTATTATTATATGAATTCAGGGAGTCTTGGAACAAGGAGCAACCACAGCTATTAGATGAAGAGCTGCAGGCCACAGGCTGCACTCCAACTCTCCAGAAAGCTAACCAGCTCCTTCCACTGTATCCTGCTGTTGTGATTAAAACTACTCATGCTGTTTGCAAAAAAAAACTTGCAAAGTAGAGGTGACTGGGAATGACTGGTGAACAAAAATAGTATCTTTGCTAAAAACAGAGCAGCAAAGAGGTGACTATGACATGACTGTTGTTCAAGGTATCAAACTTCAGTTGTCATCATTTTACAGGTTGCACAATGAAATATCACTTGTAGTCCCTTCAAGCGACAAATACATACTGTACATACACAGGCTTGGGGAGTAACGGATTACGTGTAATGAGATTATGTAATCAGGATACAAAAAAATGTAAATGTATTCCAATTACATTACAGAAAAAAAGACTGATCCGATCTGATTACAGATGCAATTAGTAAACCTAATGAACATGAACGAAATGTTGATTACGTAACAGGATTACAATTTTACAATACATTTGAAAATAAATAATGACGCACAATGCACACACATTACAACATTTTACAAGATTGGATTCTGACGACACCACTCTGGTCTCCAGTAAAACCACAGCTAATGTTACAGTCAATTCATTATCATGACCTCTGGTGAAAAAATGCTTCTCTGCTGGAAATTTCGACATTATTTTGTCTTTAAGTCAGAAAAGGGAAACAACAGCACAACACAGTGACAGTTCTGCCTGCAAGCTGTGAAAATAAAGCACAAGGACTCAAACAGAGAGGGAGAGATCCACACACTGAAAGCTCCCGTTTAATGTATATATTTGCATGCACAGGGCCACATAACTAGTCACCATGCTGGAGTCTTGTTGGCTATTGGAATTCCAATAATGATAATTCTGATGACAAACGAGACTCTGGCATGCTGAGTAGTTACGTGTTCTTGGAAAATGACTGTGTTTTCACAGCTTGAAAGCAGAAGTGTTACTGTGCAGTTAAGGTGTTTTTAGGATCCAGCACCTATCCAATTGGGTTTATGGATGTGCACGGCTTCTCCATTTTTTTCATCATCCAATCTAATCTCATCCATCTAATTTAGTGAAACATTTCAGGTAAGACCAACGTTAACATTAGCTACACAGAAATCTAGTTAGTTAGCTAAGCTGTCAGTACTGTAGATCCTACAAATACTGAAATCTATGTTGGGACTGTGGGTGGAGATGCTGGTGACCAAGTGAGAGTGAAATGTGAATATCATAATGTTACTTAACAAAAGAACATCTGAACAAACAATTAATAAACCAAAAACAAACATAAAACATATTAGGCGAAACAATTTCAACATTTGGTACTGAGGTAATCCAAAAGTAACGGAAAGTAATCAAGCTACATTACCCTAACATTGTGATCCTTGAATTAGGCTACTGATTACATTTTGTATCAGAACACATATTTTAAATGACCCTGACCCTGTTTACATAAATATTCAAATGAGATTTTAATCTTTAAAAAATGTATGCAGTTACTTATATATACATACATTATAAACCTATACACATACAGAACTATGTACAGTAGGTGCATGTCCATGAAATTTACTGACATTATTATTAATGTTGTACTGTAATACATTTAATGGACCTAGTGAAGTAGAAATGTACATAACTCCCTGCAATTGCAAATGAAGGTCCTGAGTGTGTAATAAACATCCTGAGTGTGTAATAAACATCCTGAGTGTGTAATAAACTTCCTGAGTGTGTAATAAAGGTTGTGATGTGGTTAGAGCTGGGTACCAAAATTCTACAACGTTATGGCAACGACCTAATTGCTTCAATCCCAACGAGTACTGAAAAATGTCTTGTCATTCTGTAAATTCAAATTTTAATACCTAGGGCGTAAATCTTATCAGTGTCAGTGAGCGAAAAAGCGCTCTGCATGCTTGTACCAAGATCTAATGATGCTGCTGATTGGCTGTCCACCAGCTTGTTACCACCATCTAATGTTAAGTGAGCTAATCTATTAAGCTAACCTGTTCACTCGTCGGTGAGTCTGTTCATGACGGGGTGGAAGCCCCAGCATATCTTGTCCTCACCACGGCAGGGATGGATACCCTGGAGCTGAGTGGAAGAGTGTGTCTGGTGGCTAACGTGGTGCTGCTTATGGACTGACAGGTTAAAGTAGAGAAATACACGTTGGATGGTTATCAGACTTGGACTGGCTGCTGTTTACCACAGACAAAGTAATAGGTCTCACTCTGCTGCAATTAATTAATTGTTAACTGTGTTACCTACACAGTCCATTCTTCTTCTACTTCATTTAAGCAGATTAGTGTTTGCTTTTAATGTTCCCTTTGACAGTTATGTTTTATCCAGTCAAAAACTGAACAGATATCCCATTGGTTTCTTCATTCTGGTCCAGTTATCCATGCTGAGTAAAGTGTAGAGAAAAAGCACTTTCACCAGCTGCTCGTTGAGCAGCTTCCACCTTTGATGTGAGTGATTGTACCGTAATGTGTAATGTCAGCTAATTTTCTTTTTGTTGAGATGAATTTTATAAAACAAGCATCAAAAAAGGTATCAGGAAATGGTATTTTCAAGATATCAGTATCAAAAATGTATGACCTCATGAATGTTGGACTACGGTTGCGTTACTTTGACCAGAGCACTTATGACTTTTGACCTGAGATCGATTAGTAAATCTTCTTTCACAAACACTGCAGCTGAAAGGTTTCTCTCCTGTGTGGACCCTCATGTGCTTCTTCAGATTTCCTGTTTCCCTATAACTTTTTCCACAGACAGAGCAGTCAAACGGTTTCTCTCCTGTATGAATTCTCATGTGCACCACTAGTCCCCCTCTGTGGGTAAATTGCTTTGCACAAACCTGACAGCTGAAGGGTTTCTCCCCTGTATGAATCCTTTCATGTCTGTGCAAGTTAACACGCTGGCTGAATATTTTCCCACAAATTGAGCAACTAAATGGTTTCTCACCAGTGTGGACTCTAATGTGCCTTGTCACATCTGTTTTTTCACCAAAATTTTTATGGCAGATGGGACAACTAAAGGGTTTCTCCCCTGTGTGAACTCTCATGTGTCTCTTTAAATCTGCACTTTCAGTAAAGTTTTTTTCACAGAGGGTACAACTGAAGGGTTTCTCCCCCGTGTGAAATCGTATATGTCTCTTTAATTCGGATTTTTCACCAAAACCTTTTCCACAAATTGAGCAGCTGAATGGTTTCCCTCCTGCATCATTTTTAACGTTTTGCATGCTAATAACTGCATCACTGCCACAGAGTTTCTCTTTATGACTTCCACTGTTCTCATTGTACTTTGGAGTTACCAAACCTGACAGAGGTGAACTCCTCTCTTGTGAATAATCATCACTGTTTTCAGTGTCAGGATCAGAAGAACTTGTGCCTTCACTTTCTTGCTGTAAATCACAAGCTGGACCAAAGATCCTGCCTGGTTCTAATGCTCCACAGTCCTCTCTGTCAGCTCTTGTTTCCATCTGTTCATCAGTCTGTCTTTGATGAAGCTGGCAGGACTGAGCTGTCTCTTCATCATCTTCACTCTTCACAGCAACAGGTCTATGTAGCTGCTCTTCCTCCTTACTGCTCCACAAATCCTCCTGTTCCTCTTTTATATCTGGGGGCTGTTGGGGCTCTGGGTCCTCCTGGTTCAGAATGATTCTCCACTCCTGCTGCTCAGAGGGAACCTCCTGTTTAATCACCAGCAGCTGGAGAACATCTACAGATAGTACAAGAACAAGTTATTTAACTCAGCAATTGCCTGTGTCCTCGAGAAGCTCCCCCTGCTCACGTCTATAGAAATGATTTTTTGTCAAATATAACAGTACCATTCAGAATACTGTAGAAAAAAAGATCTTTTTTTTTTTATCACTTAAGCAACTTGTGAAAAAAAAATCTAATGACTAAATCGAAAATGAGACAAATGGCTCATGATCTGGCTGATGGTCTGTGTGGTTGTATGAGGTACTTCTCCATAGTCAGTGTGTTACCTAAAGCAGAGGGCGGTCAGCAAGTCCCCAGTTTGGAGAAGCAGCAGGAGTACTGGTGCAGGAAGTAGGGATGCACCGATTGACCAGCCAGAGACCAGAACCGGCCGGTTTTCAGCATGACCGGCCCTGACTGGTGACCGGCTGGTCAGCGCCACATATCCGATTCTGTGCCCGTCATATTCGCACACATACTTTGCACGACGGTCGCATCATGCGCGCTGCACACACTGGTCATAATGTCACACCCACCACAGCACTGATCATAGCAGCACACACTCAGACATATGCTGCATGAAGTCAGTGTTAGCAAAAGAGTCCTTTAGCAACCAGACTCCTTTAGCAGAAGCAGACTCAGACACTTTTAAGCACTTAAATCACAAAATAACACCTATTGATTTTTTAGGTGACTGGCAGGTGCTGCTCCATGAAAACAGCCTGTAGAGACAGAATCTTTAAACATCTAACGCAGTGAATTAAGGATTTATTTTAACCAGACCAGAGTTGGTGATTGCTGCAAAAGTAGAAAGACTAACAAGGACGGCTTTGGTGAGTTTTACATGTTTTTCTGTTGAGTTTGAATGAAGTGAGTCTTACAAGGAGTTTATGAGCCAATGAAGCTCGTCTTAGATCAGGAAAAAGGAGAATTTTGAATTCAGAAGCTGATTGGTTGTGGTTGTATTTTTCTGTTTAATAGGGAAAGTGGGTGTGAGTTTGATGTGTGTGTGTGTTTCATTTCTTGTCACTTCATGAGTTTACTTTGTTTAGTGAATGCACTTAGCATACATATCGTAGTGAACTCGCTGCTCACAAGAATATGTCACCAATCACTGTGTTGTGACCAGCAGGAAAATTTTAACACCCTGATACATTTAGGCAGCCCCTCTTGCCCAGCACGAATGCCCCAATGGCCCAGTTGTTGTTATCAGCAAAGTGGGACAGATGACAACTCGCGACCAGCAGTATTTTGATTTATAAAACAAAAATAAGGTTGAATAAACTGGTATATAACCACCCAACTGCAGCAATGTGTGACCACATTCAGCACAGACACGGACATTAACCTGCAAGCAGAGCAGCTGCTGCTGCTAGTGTTGCTAACGTTAGCCACACTGTACAGCAGTTAATGTCAGCTCTGGGTGAACAATGTCATGTACCTGCAAGCACTGTCATCTGTTCAGTCTGAAAAGGTGAAGCATTTAGGAACTTCTCATCGAATCCCTACTCCCCTGGTGCTAGTCAGTTAATCAGACCTCTACTGGCTGCACAGCTTACTGAGCTAACTAACTAATGGCGGGTACAGTTAGCAGCAGTTAGCAGTTACTCTGGGGATGCTGCCATTGTAGTATGAACTCAACAGCTGGTCAAAATCTCTTACATCTTACATATTTTTTTGTTAATGAACAGATGACTTTTTGAAAAACTACGTACGAACCTGCTGTGTTCACCTGGACCTCGGGCTTCACAGTCTCTCCCAGCAGCTTATGGAGACCTTCAATCTCCTCCTCGTACTCTGCTAAGGTCGCTTCAAACAGCCCAAAGATCTCATCGACAGCAGCACTCAGTCTCTGCTTCAGCAACAATCTCAGCCTCCCGCCTGGTTCTGATCCTGCACAGTCCTCTCCATCAGCTCCTGGTTCCATCTGTCCATCAGGCTGTCTCTGATGAAGCTGGGAGGACTCAGCTGTTTCCTCATCTTCTTCACTCTTCACAGGGACAGGTCCATGAAGCTGCTGTCCCTCCTGACTGATACACAGCTCCTCCTGCTCCTCTTTAATGTGAGTTAAATCATTTCCTGAATCAAACCAGAAAGAGAAAAGTGACCAAACTGAAGTCAGAGCACAAAATCAGGAGCCGTATTCACAAACATTCTAAGAATTGTCTCAGAGAGCTCTTAAAGGGATAGTTCACCCAAAAATGAAAATTCAGTCACTATCTACTCACCCTCATGCTGATTGAAGGTTAAGTTTGCTGCTGGAGTTTTACAAGAAAAGTTTTGCAGCATCTCCCAAACAAGGGAAGAGAATGGTGTCTCCAAGTCTCCTAAATTCCCAACATTCCATGTGTTTTTCCATTTGATAACTGGTCACCATTCACTTCCACTGTTTGGGAGATTCTGCAACACTGTTTTCCTGTGAAACAGATTTCTGTGGACTAAAAAACTAAATCCGATCTTCAGTTGGCATGAAGGTAAGTAGATAATAGGGGTGGGAATCTCTGGGGACCTCACGATTTGATTACGATTCAGAGCCTTATATAAGGGCTTAGAACATAATTATGGAAGTATATGATAGACATTCTTCTGCTAGATCATGATTTGGAGCAGAATTTAACCATGTTTGATGAAAGTTGATTTTAAAAAATGGTCACAATCTCTCCAAAATACCACTTTAAGACTCACAAGACAAAACCGTAAAGAACATCATAAAAAAATTCATGCTGTGATTTGATTTATAAAAACTTTTGACATTTGGAGATCAGAGATCCCCTTATTGTCAATATACCTGAAAACCATGAAAGCCATCCCTCCTCTGAATGCTCCAGGTCTCTACTTTGTGGTTGTGAAGTGTCATGAGGCTGTGATTATCCTAGAGGTCACTATAGGTCATTTTATACACTCTTATTCACTAACGTGAGCGTAGAAATCTTCTCACTGTGCGCACAAAATAGGTTCCCACGCAAAGTTACCATCTGATTCATGAAACCTGCGCACCAGCCAAGTTTATTCTTACCAGGGTGCGTATGTTAGCGAGGATTTCCATCTGATATTATTATTATTATTATTATTAGGGGCCGGGCAGCCTAAGCTGCCAGGACCCTCTTGTAATCCTGCATGTTCTTCTTCTTCTTCTTCTTCTTCTTCTTCCGAGGAAGTCCTATTTCCCATGCACGAAAAATGAAAAAAATTTTGCACAAAGGTCCAGTCCCATGCCAGATTGCCTCAGCTGCAAAAACAGGCCAATAGT
>JAJHUR010094819.1:0-14056 GCA_027495735.1 Lutjanus campechanus | reverse complement strand
ACACACACACACACACACACACACACACACACACACACACACAAACCACACTAGCATCATGAACAAAGGTAAGAAGACTAAACTGAGCAGACACACACACACACACACACAGGACAACAAGTCCCGACTGAAATAAAATATCAAACACCACAACAAACCATTTATTTAGACACACACAAGCTTTTACACTTGTCTCTGTGGTGCATTTTACTCTCACTGGAAATATCAACTGTTTTATGCCTGGGCACAGCAAATTATAATGCAAATATATGACAGTGCTGGTTGAACGTTTGCCCATAGGTTGACAAGAACAAACGCGATATGGAGATTCTCCCTCATTCTGCTTCACCTAGAAAGCCAAGGGCAAATGGAAATGGTTTAGTGGGGCGTATCGGCCCCAACATAACCCTGGCAGGGAACTTTGGTCTCCTCTTAAATTAATGAGTGCCAGTGTTTTGGAATGTAAATACGCAACTAAGCAGACAGACTGTGCAGTGGAGTGAAAAAGCCTGACTTCAGGAATATGCATACATTTGACTGTCTGATAGATTTGAATTATCCATCATCCTGTGCATGACATCAGTGATTCCTGATCAAGTGGCACAGTGTATCATGCAAATGATAAGTGCGGCCTTGATCCAGCCTTGTTTAAACGCACAATATGTAAGTTCTGCCGGTAGGGGTCTCTCTCACATTAAAACAATAACCAAAGGCCTAGTTTTATGGCATCATGAAGTAGTGTAGGGATCATGGGAGTTGTTGTCTACATTGTTAAACACCCAAGGAATGCCATGGCTCAGAAATCAGGTTCACAGACAAGGTAACGTATTAAAGTTTTATTCACGTTTACTGTTTTCCTTCCTCACTTTCAGACGTATCCAAAGTATGATGATTTTGCCAGAAAATATCAACCAGCAGCTAATAGGAATTGCACCACTGCCTTGATTAAAAATGATGGATTTCTCTGGATTTGACTATTGTTAGAAACATCTGGGATAATGTCAATACACAACTTAACAAAATCTATAGCTAGTCCAGTGTTTTAATGTGGAAATGATACATATTTTAGCTTTAATTCATATTAACTCCTATTGTAGGAGTATAGTTTTGCTTTCTCACAACACACACAACTGACCATTTTCAAAGCACCCCCAGTACTGTTACTACAGCTGACGAGCCTTCCATTCTCGCGCAGCACATTTTTTCTACTCACAATTTTTAGTCTTTTTTTTCCCCTTTTATTCACCAATTAGTGCATACAGACATAGACAATATGGAGATGCAAACTATCAAGAGAAAAAAACATGAAAGGACACAGAGAGGTTACAGGTTAGAACATGTGAAGCAAAAACACAAAACCATTAAAAGAAATAATTCTTTGTATAAAGATTTTTTTTTAAAATCCATCGTTTTAAAAAATACAGTTAGGAGTCTAATTTCAGGCAAGCTACTTTTGATTTTACCAGTTCAAACAACGACTGCAGTTGCCACATTTCAAGAGCTGGAGCTATTTAGCTAATTAAGCTAAAATTAGCTTCATGAGTTTGTTGAAAATGCCACCTCTAGCTCACTTTTTTAATGTTTCAGACTGATTTGTTCTAAAAGGAGAATGTTAAATAAGGGGTCTTTGACACTGTATGTACTTAAATATGCACTTGACGGAAAGGGTCGATGCTTTTTGTGAAGATTGAGGCTGAAAATGTATGTTGCAGTCAGCATGACTTGAGGTGACCACACGCAACCTGTTTTCAGAGGCCACAAAAACAGGGTCCTCATTTTTCACTGTGCGATAAAAATAGGCAACAAAGTGAAATTAAATTTTACGGGGGAAAAAAGACCAAGCAGCAGAGCCCACCACTTGATGTCTCAAACATGTTTTGGTTGTGTTTTCCAAAATCTGGTCACACTTTACAGTCGACGATCCAAAGAAGACAGGGAAGTAAAGAAACAGGGCGGTTCTGGTGTGACAGAGTGTTGCTAGTTAGTCATAGCATTATTAACTAGTTAGTCCTTGCATTATATGACAAAGGAAAGGAAATTTTAAGATTAGACTGTTATTATACTCGCTTTTGAACATAACCCTGTTTAGATGCTTTGCTAACATTTGCAGCATACATTAAAGCATTGCTTGCATTTTTGCTCTTCTGTTTTTGATTTTGCTGAAAGGCTAAAAAGAAAAGAAAGACAACCCCTCATACTCTTTAAATGCCAATTATTGCCCTAGTAGTTCATTGTTCCTTGCCACTCCAACATGTAGAGAAATCAAAAGCATGATAAGCCTGCTGTGCGTAATGATGGTTGCTAAGCTATGATTGCACAATTGCTGTCATGGGGAAGGGTTCAGCATTCAGTTCAGTTTAAGACTGATCATTTTCCACACTTTGTACTGGGACCAGTAGCATAAATAAGTGATATTTAGATCTACAAGATAATAATATCAGTTAGTTGGTAGAGGTCAACATTAGCAAACATAATGTATGAATATAGTCGTTAATGAAGATCACATTACAAGGGTTTTGCATAAAATAAAAGCATGAGTAATATCCAGCAGTGTGTTACTACTGGATTTATGAGTGATAATTCCCCTTGAGGCATACAGTATGGATCTCTGTCCTCAGATGGACTGGGTGCATTAACATTGTTTGAAGAAATGCAATATCCAACAAGCTGCTGATGAAGACATTCCCTCTCCCGTTTGGTCAGCAGAAATCAAAATGTGGGCGCTGAATTTAATGTGTCAAAATAAGACTGAATTATGGATCATCAGTACCAAAGGCTTTTAATGCACCGCAGCCTGAGCCAAATGAAAAGTGATCGCTTTTCGCTAAGGGACTCTTACAGTATTTAATGACTTAAGAAACATTGATGGTGGCCTTTTGGAGGCAACTTGATTTTTAATCGAGGCGTGAGATGGCCCATGGATGAAAAAAAAAAAGCTTTTAGAGTGGAGTCGTGTTCATAGTGTATTTTTCCATGATAAAACAAATGGAGAAGCACACACTTTCAAATAAGGGTTCCAAAAGGGGTTTTTCCTGAAGGGCTCAGGTGCTACTGAGAACCACTTGGTTCTGAAGAGCCTTTCTTTGAGAAAAGGGTCTGTCAAGGGTTCTCTTTCAACTAAGAATCCTTTTCATCCAGATAACCCTTTTTGGGGGAAAAATTGAATCTAAAATGGTTCTCAGTAGAACCCCCTTGGCAAGTTCTAGATAAGACACTTATAAAAAAGGTTCCCAGTAAAACCTTGAGCGTGTTCAAGACAAAAGCCCTGGAATCTAAAAACGTTTTCTGTAGATCCCCCTGCACGGGGTCTAGATGAGGCCCTTGGAATATAAAAAGTGTCCTGGTAGAACCCCTTGACTGTGTTCTGGATTGAACTGTTGGAAACTAAAGGAACCCTCAGGTGGGTTCTCGTTAGCACCCTCAGAGGGTGGACTGGCTCTGGATAGAACACCCAGACAAGCTTCTGGGTGGAACCATAACACCATAGTAGGGTTCTCACACGGCTCACCTTTAATAAAAGGTTCTACCAGGAACCAAAAAAGGTTCCCCTATGAGGAAGCTGAAGAACCCTTTATGGTTCCAGTTAGCTCTGTTGTTTCTAAGAGTGTATAGGTTCAAAGAATGAACTTTAGTAGAAATACTGTATGTAAGTTATTTGTGTGTGTGTGTTCTCACCAGCCAATTCTGCCTCTAGGACAGTAAAACACGGCTCTTTATTATCCCATGTAAATAAGCAGAATGCTTTCTGCGGAGGCAATAATATTTGCTGAATATCTACAAAAACAACAATAGTCCCCTGTGCCGTATCCCTGTGAAACACATTTATTTATAAAATGATGATAATACAACTGTGAAGACAGGAAGCCAGAAGCCAATTATTTATCCCTTTGCAGAAAATGACCCCGCGCGGTCAAACAGGTAAAGTGATGAGGTCAATCGCTCTCATGGAGTTTTTAAAGGTGCTAAACGGGCTCAGAGAAAGGGAAAAATTAAAAGTGGAGAGGAAGGTGGGGTTTTTTTTTACAAGTCAGCAAGTCCCCGAGCTTCAGCGCAGGACTCCGGGGCCCGGCACACATCACCAAGAAGCTTACTAATGAGGCCAATGCTGCTATCCAAGGCAAGCCCCCCCACCTCCCAAAACTCCCAAGCCAGCACTCTTCAACTTATTTCTTCGTGTTTTTTAGGGTATTCCTGCTGGGAATGGATGCCCCTTACCCAGTGTTCTCATTTGGCCTAGCAAACAAGGGCCACTTTAATGAGGTTGTATATGGTTCAACATTTTTTTTTTAACAGCTGTTGTCAGTTTAGACATGCAATAGGTCTCAATACCATGCTGCCAAAATTTCATCATTACATCCAAATTACAGTGACAGAGAAAGAGGGAGCACTATTATTAGGATGTGCAATGACAGTGAGTGACATTTACTTATATCCAATCAGCGCATTTCAGCAAAATGTCCCCCTAATGATTAATACAAGTCCACTTTTTATATTAAAAAAAACAACAACAACACAGAAATACAGCCCAACAAAAACTTTCCTCTTCAATCAATTTTGTCTCAAGTAATGAGGTGTCAATTGGATCACTCCAAATGGCAGCAGTGAGGGGTACCTGTCCCACTGTGCCCGTTGGCATGTACCTCTTCTTCTGAATGTCAACTAGGTTCAGATTGCTGCGACTGGGTGATCAACTCATTAGACACACTATAATAATGGACATATTCTCAGCAAAGATGGTGATGGGCAATACCCCAGACCTCTCCAAGTGCCAGTCATCCTGCAATACTTATTTTTTCCCCTGCCTCCTCTGACGTAAATTATGTCCTTACAGGCATTAGTTATATTAGCAGATGCCTGTGTGAATAACTTTTTCTTCAACTATTGTCACAGTGTTGTTCTTGTGTATATGTTTTGTAGAATGCAGAAAATTAGTTTTTAAATCAGAAATCATTTTTAGTGTTTTTAGATGTTATAGAGGACTAACGTCACACCCCACAGTTGGCAGAGTGACAAAACTTCCTGCAACACGTCTGCCTTTAGTAGGGGAACAGAAAAAAAGGAGGCAAACAAACAATTATCTGCTTAAAGACAGTTGGACTCGACAGCAGCCAGTAAGCGGGTTTCCTGACAATAGACGCTGGGGAAATACACAAAGCAAAGAAGGCAATGAAAAGCCTGGATGTTTGGTAGTAAAGTCACTTCAAGGTGGGATTTGTTGGCGAAATTGAAGTGGCGAGGACAGTGGAGGATTTTATGGCTGTATGTGGACAGGTCTGTAAAAATATTTTTATTGCATTATCGAAGAGACACATTGGCATGAAGCAGTGTTAACGTTTGCTGTCATGTCAAGAGCATGGATGTGCCATGCGATGCACGTTTGTAGAAGAAAAAGCCCAGTTACAGTCAATATAAATGAAAGATGCTAACTATTTTATTGATAACAGCCGTCAGTGCAATCAATAACTTAAGGTATGATTTTACCCAAAAATCCAGCACACTTGACACAAAATGGCAACCGCAAATCCATATTGGATACCAGGGTCCAGGTACCAGTGCCTGACTGGTCAGTACCGAAATCTCAATAAGTGCCCAGACAAATGATAGTGCTTTGTGTGTGGGATCACTTTTATAAATTTCTAAATTTAATGAGAATGCAGCTAAATGCAGCAACAATTTAACAATTTAACTTGTTATTTTTGCAAAAAATAAATACCCACTTAATATTGATTTTTCACAATGTTTAATTTGTCACTAAAAAAATGGCATCAGAGTTGGTTCAGGAGCTAAAGCACATCATGTACTATGTTTTCTAATATAGTCACATTCAGACCAGGAGCAATGTTGACTATTATAACAGCTACATCATTTACACTGTATTCATTTTGATCAGACCAACATCTAAGACATCTCAAGACATGTATAAAAAGACACATGAGAAGCCATCATTATGTCGTTGCAACTAGAAGAAAAGAAGAAAAGAGTGAAGTCTCACCCACATATTATCATTATTATAATTATGCTAATGAGATAATGTTTCAAAGCAACGCAATTTGATAAGTTATATGAAAAATGAGTTGCACATTTAGTTAACTCATCGTATTAAGTTTCTCGATTGAACTTATGATTAAATGTTCTGAACTTCATATTAGATGATTTAATTACACCTAATTTCAAAGTGACAAACCCGTCCCATTACCTTGTGTTATGATAAAAGATGAATTGATTTAATATTGTTGCTTATGAGATTTTACACCGTAAGAAGTCAGCGACCATAAAAGGTGGTTTTCCTGCCTTCTTCAGCTAAAGAACACAAGTTGGCAGAATTGTGTCATTTTGTATTAAATACCAGCTCACGTTTCTAAATTAATGAAAGTAATGTTAGAGGTCAGTCTTCATACAGCCAAAACAAAAGAAAACAGAGCTGTCACAATACCAGAAATTTTGAAATAGCACACCAGGAACAAGCCAACCACAGAAGATGGCAAAAAATTAGAGCAAGTCATTCTTGTTTTACACTTCAATGCCTGCCAATATAACAAATCAATGCTTCAAAAAATTTGACAAGCTATACAAGGGCTGGTAACGGTTCAAGGTCAAGGTCATCAATACTGGCTGTCTGAGATCTGAATTCAAACTTGGAAGCTGTAAGTTTTGCCATTTTTTATGCTGTCTTAGTTCATAGGTTGACCGGTTGAACTTTCAATTGCATGTTTCTGGAGTGATACTGGACAAAGGTTGTAATATTGAGGGACAGTTAAGAGAAACTGTGTGAATGTTAAGCCTCATTTGAAGCCAATTAAATAATGAGAATAGGTCTGTTTTTCATTTTTCTTTTTGCGGAAGTTTGTACTGCAGTGTTTACTTAAGCTCAGCTACCATTAGCTCAGCTTGAGCTAGCTTTGTTGTTTTACAGAAGCCCTCACCAGTATGCATGTGTGTTGCTGCTGTATGTATGTTATGTAAATTTACTCAATAGACATGCCCTGAAGGTAACAATACAGCTACATATGAAAAAGAAAAGGGCCACCTGCAGAAATTTGCTTGGCAACAGTGTGTAACTATGACTAGCACCCAGCAGGTAGCTTGCTGCCAGCTTCCTGCTGGGCAGAGGGGTGAGATCCACAGATAATCTTATCGTCATCGTTACTGGATCAAAATATTTCATTTATCATAACTGCACTGAGATATTTAACTTGAAGTAATTTGCAAAAACAAAAAAAAAAGGGCACTACCACCCCATACTGTGCTGTTAAACCAGCAAAAATCACTGCAGGGGAAACAACCACGGCCCTAGACACACTAGTCTAAATGTAACAATTATGTTTACAAGCTAGATTTCCTGTGTTACTAAATGAACAGATTTTGAAAATGGATCAAAATATGTTTGAACACTTGGAAAAATGGCACCACAACACACCACACAAAGACAGAGGCCTAACATCTGAATTCTCTTGGGAAAATGGAGAGGGATGGAACAGTGAGATCACCCCAACCTTTGCACATTCACCTGGATACCTCATTGTTGTCCTTCAAACTCCCACTGCACCTTCCAGGACAATTTAACAAACACACCCAGTGTGTGCTGATAAACTGACCCGACACAGCAGATGAACTTATCGATGTTGACGAATTTATTTCACACTTGTCAGTGTAAAAAAGGGACAATTTTATCTCATGAAGCTTCTAAGTTCTTATTGGTTTTAGACTCGACTGAGATAGCGGTAGCAGCAACAGTGCATCTAATAATAACAGGGCCTAAAAATACACAGGTAAATCTCTGCTCGGTAACCGCAGGGACCCGGCTTCACCGTCCACCGAGGGAGCTCGCTGACTAATGAAGTTGGGAAGCTTAGAGCAATTAGACACATCAAAGCTCGAATCTGAAAATTAATTAGGCTCTCCTCTCTTTCGGAAGGAGCATCCGCTCATGCAGCAGCTAATTAGCATACTGCCATCAAAACACGCAGGTGCCCGTGTTATTGCTGCTAAGACCACTTTGAGGAATGTGTGCTTATCATGTATTTTTCGACAATCAAAAGAGGAAAACTATCAAAATAGACATGACAGAGGCATGTCAGAATCAGTTGTGGAGAAACAGGTACAGTGACGTGAGGTTTTATTACTCAAACCTCCTGTGGATTGGCTGACACATCTCATCAATCTAAGATTTTAATGCACTGTGAAGGTCTCGGTTAGTCTTCAAGTACGTAATGTGGGCTCTATTTCCTTGCAAATGATGCACAATGTGTAATTTCCTTTGCCTCGTATTGCAGTTTGTTCGCCTCAGTATCAAACGCTGCCTTAAACTTGGGTGTGTCACATCAAAAGGGACTTAGGGTCTCTTGTTAACTTTTAATGTCAAAAGAAGCGCTGACATTCACTGAACTCGGCGGTCGTTTTCAGAACTTCATTAGCCACCCCAATCCGGTTTTGCCGTGTGAAGTCACATCAAAGCCCGGGCAATCACATGCTCATTCACACTAATGAAGAGCTCCTTCAAACACAAGTGCTCATTATTAACGACACCTGATTTTAAATGCGAGGTGTATTATGTAAATTACGCTTTTTCCCCCCTTTTCAGCCCCATGCTAGACGGTTGTGTAAATTCTAGAGAAAGCATTATTTATTTTATTTTTTTAGAATGACTGAGGGAAAATGGAGAGTAATGGCATATTGAATGTTTTGTATTTTTCATTGTTCTTGCCCATTTTGGGATGACAAAATAGGTAAATAATGCATAACTTCACATTGATCTGTTATATGACAGTAATCAGGGCTTCTTAACCTGTTTCCTCATGGTAATATATTAATCATTTCCCTCAGCCACTCTGCTGTGAAAATTAATGTAGCCCAGTATGTTTTCCCTTTAGGCTGCACTTTGATTAATGAGCCTGGTTCATTCTATGCTACTCTGCTTCAACGGGGAAAATGCATCCCAATAAAGTTCCGAAAGTTCACAAACTACCCACGTCCATCAATTCTGCGCAAGTTGATTGTGGGGAGCGATACAAATACTGCTGTCAAGTTGCCTGATATCAGACTAAATTGTCAACTCCTTACGCTCCATTCCTATATTCAGTCTGACATTGCCTCCACCCTAACAGATTTCCCTGGGGGAAGGGGGGATTTTATTTTCCCTAACCTATAACTAGTGATCAACGCATATACATCTGAGTCTCACGTCATTTTAAGTTGACACTGGTGCGTTGCCATGCCAACATTTTTTGATTTTGTCCCACAGTCGACGTTTTTGTGATAGACTGATTATGAGAAGGTTGATTAAGTAACTTTAATCAGCAATGAAGTGTGGAGATAAGGTATGTGTTGTGTAAGTAGTAAGAAGTCCCTGTAATGTTAACTATAGCATCTTATGCACTCTTTGCGGCAGAATTGGTCCAGAGTGTGAAAAGCTAACTAGTTGGCAGCCAAGAGTCAGGCTAAAGATGATTACAATAGTCTAAATCTGGCAGTCTACCAATTATGTTTCAGAGCTGCGGAGCTGTCTCCAAGGGTATAAATGTAGACAGTGCTGGCAGTGCACTGGGGCCCATGGGGTCGGGACGTTGGGAGTCATAGCGAGCCTCCAACAGTGAACAGGCCTTTGTAAGTGATTCAGAATGTCACCTCAGAAAGAGTTCAAAGAATAACTCACATTAATTTTAAACAGTGTCATTTGCTATATATGCCCTTGAAAAAACAGACCCATCTCTATCATATCATGCCAGCAGCAATCTATAACACAATTATATGCTTGTTCTACATACGACCAAAAAGAAAAACTATAAATAAACTATTAAAAAACAGACAGATATGCATGACCATGTGACAATATGATATAAAGTAGCTTAGATAGATTAAGTGCAAAATCTTTTTGACTGTGAAAATCCAACACATTGTTGGTAAAATATACTGTATGTTTTCCTAATGGCATGTGTGTGTTTCATAAGTATTAACTGGTATGTGCTAGGGCGCCTCATAATAGCCTGCACTAGGGCCTGTCATAACTATCTTATGCCACTGGCTAATTCACCTCGTAACACATCCATGTGGAGGGAGCGGACCTTTCAGTAAATATTATACTGCTCACCGATCTTATCTACACACTTCTCTTAATCAACTTAAAACCGTCTATCTTGACTAAAGCGGTCATTGTGTCTAGACGGGAACCACTGATTTGCAAAACTCTTGAGAGATTTGTACGTATTGTATATTAATTGTGCACGTTGTAAAAACTCATTTTGTTTTATCGTGATTAAAATCAAGGTATTTTTAGGGACAGAAAACATCTGGTTAGGATTGGGAAAAGATCACCATTTAGGGTAAAAGAATTAGTCTCATGCAATTTTGTTTTCTGATCAGGGGTTCCCTTCTAGACACAACCATCACCATTGTTGTTATTGTTATTTTTGTCATCGGCTAATCATTGGCCCCCCATGCAGCCCTCAATAGTCTTTTATTTTTTATTTGAGACACCACTGTTTCATGTCACAATGCCAGACCAGAGAATCACTTAACTCAGGGGAGTGGGCAGATTTGTAGGTCTGAGGCCAGGCAATCTGTCAAGAGGAGTTATTTGTGAAAAATGTGAGACAGAGAGGGAGAATTCAAACAGTTGGGATAATCTCTTTGAGGTGATAATGATTCAAACTCAAACAGGCAACAGGAACTGAGACACAACTCAGGTTTTACAGTACTAGTCAACACAGTGGAGGCCCACAGGAAAACAAAGTTCAGACGCAGGGTGGGAGATAAATCCCAGCTGTAGACAAAGCCTATATTTCTGTGTCCCTGCAGTTTTGCTCTAATCTGTCTCTCTCAGCCCTGTAAGCTATTAAAGGCCAGACAAAGGCAGTCCAGAGTTAAGCACCCTGTGGGGAGATCTTATTTACAGTGTAACTGCCATTTTGACTGCCTGCCACCTCTGTCTTGCTCCTGTGCTTCCTCGTTTTTCCCTCCGTCTACTATTTTTTTTTCTTTCTCTTCTCATTCTTTTCCACTTCCATCTGCTGCTGTGGGCTTTTAATCTCAAGCAGCTGAAATTCCATCTTTCAGCTCGGCTCGCCAGCCTGAAAGGCCTGGTGTTCAACTTCTTGTTTCTGACTTGGCGTTTAATGGAACTATTGTTCAGTTTGAGGCATATCCCATTAGGTGAGGCTGAGAGTGGAGAGAAACATAAGTAATAGGAGACCGCTTCAGCCATTTCTTTCAGACTCACCACCATTAAGGAGGTATTTTCCTGTCCAACAACACATCTCCACAACATACAGCAACAAGTGGGGATTTGGGTGCAACCTGATTGAAATTTTGGGATGTTCCGATACCATTCTTTCCTTCTCGATACTTGAACTTTGTGTTTCGGCCAGTACAGCATACCAATCAGATACAAGTGCTTTAAAAAAAAATCTCCAAACAGTTCAGTCCAACCTTGTTCACAATCAAGACGCCTCAGAAAGTCTTCTCTGGGTATCACCACGTATCCACACAAAATCAAATCAAATCATGATATGAAGATTGAAATAACACCGTCTATACAAAATATACACCAGTCCTTCTTGGTATTGTTGGTCAGTCAGTAAGAATCAATAAACCTCTTACAGACTGTGAGACTTAAGCAAGTTTATTGCAAGCTACTCTATGCAACATGGATCGAACAACATCAAGTTTGATGTATGCAGAGAGTACGATGATAAAACATAGGCTACGATGCAAGACAATTTACAAGATAATCAAGAAAATGTCAGTGTGTGTCGTCATCCTTCTGCACTGTTATAGTGATAATCAATGAAGCTAAGCAAGAATTGAGCCCTTGCAATAGTGGCATTTATGTGTTTGGAAATAAATCCAAATAAGAGGAGGGGGGGGGTGTGGACCCAGTTGTGGTGAGGAAAAAGAGGCCAACATCGGGCGTCAACTTTGCAAACAGAGCTTGAAGTAACATAAAGCAGTTATAGCATGCTAAAAAAACAAAAACATACACGAATGGAGAGACCCAAAACCGCCCAAAATCACACAGTGAATACCTGGCTCTAGTCAAGTTTGTATTGTAGGCCCTAGCTCCGCCAGGACTGGCACCTTCAGACTCTAAGCTGGCTAAAATTAAAAGAACTTTGATACTGAAGTAAAGCTGGTATTTCTCTCCTCCACCGACCATGTAGAATTTGGCATACAGGACACTGGGGAGTATAGTGTCTTGTTTTGTGGCTAATAAATTATGTGGTATCAGATTGGTGCATCAACTTGCAAACACTGATACCCTACCCTGAATTTTTGGTCCATATTGGAGGCTTTTCCTAATGCTAGTATTGGAACAACCCTATTGAAATTGTCAGATCTGGTGGTCAGAATTTGTTTCAGTTCTCTTGCCTTCATCAGTAACATCCTAATAAAGTTTTTCTTCCTGCTGCAAGTATTCAAGAATACTTCCATACTCCAATGCTTTTAGATACAGAACATATGTGCAGGAAAAATAGTTCCAACCAGAAGCCAGAAGCAAAAAAAAAAAGAGGGGAAAAAAATCTATATTGTGACACTCAGCTTTTCTCCAAACTGTCAGCAAGAAAATATACCCGGGGAAGAATTCATCATTTGCATAGTGTGGTACCTTAAAACGGCCTGACACAAGTAATAAAAATGTATTAGCTTGCCAGGACATGGGGGGCTATGTTGTGCTGAGTGTGTTGCCTCGCAGTGCTGAATAAGCTAAGGCTACAAAACTTCCTCCTGGGTTCATGACATCATTCTACCAGGAATTGATCTTATAATTGTGAGACTGACACCTCGTGTGTGGTGTTATTGCCAACACATCTCCCACCCAGGCACCCTCATTCTTCGCCAGCCTGAAATTGTTCTGTTGCTGTTGCGCCTTAGGCTACAAACTCTCTGTTGGTAAACATTCCTATTCAATTATTACTGAAAAAAATAAGGTTGTCATTGCAAGATGGTGTCATGGCAGCAGCTCTGACAGGTAAGAACTTTCAAGCATTTTGCAGAGGGAAAGTGATTTATGTATGTAGCATCAACCTGAGCAGTTCCCACAGGCAAAGTATCAGCACCAAAGGAAATAATAATCACCACTTAAGCCCCGTCTTCCAACATGCTCATTATCAGTGGATGTAAATAAGTCAATTAGCATTCAGACCATCAACTTGCAGCTATGGCCTAGCTGAAATAGGTTCATTATTTTTCATTTTCATTCTTATTCCAATAATCACCACTAATAAACAGGTTTTTCACAGCAGTTTCGGGTATTTATAGGGAACACAGATTCCGTATGCGGCACAATACTCATTTTAAATGTATGTATTTTTGTCACGTCAATAATAATAACAAATTAGGAAATGGCAACCAAGGTCATAAACAATAATAGAAGTTTCTTTTTAGTTTTTTTTTTTTCTTTAGTTTTATTTATTTATTTTCTGTTTGTGTCATCATCATTGGTTGATAAGGATGTGAGCACTGAAATTTCATATGGTAATGATTTAATGTATGTAGGCTGTTTATGGCACTGTCCATTAACCCTCCGTAGTTACTGTTGCTATGTCTGTTAAGTAACTGACATACTTTAACATTAACTCTAAAAGACTGATGTTAAAGCTATATAAGTCTATATATGACAGACAACAGAAATACACTCATTATCAATGTCAGAAGGAACAAAAGGAAAAGGATAAGTGATTAAGTGTTGCAGACCTTGAGACTACCCACACTGTAAAATATAATAAGTTGTGTGAACTCCACAATACATAGTCTAAGTATTGTGGACTCAAAATAAATAAGTTATTTTTACTTTGAAATCTCAAGTTAACTTTACTTAATTTTTTTGAGGCAATGAGTTTGCATATTTTTTTTTGAGTTCACACAACTTATTATTTTACAGTGAACTCGACTTAAAATACCCAAGTCAGTCTAACTTGTGTATTTTGAGTTCTCAATACTTCACAATAGTTAGACTAACTTGATTATTGTGAGTACACAAAAGTTAGACTAACTCATTTAACTTGAGTGTGAAAAACTGATATCAACTCTTGTGTATCTACAAACACACTGGACTCTTTGC
>JAJHUR010094816.1:0-29962 GCA_027495735.1 Lutjanus campechanus | reverse complement strand
AAGAAAGAAACAAGAAAACCAAAGGAAAAGAAAACAATAAAATGTATGTACCTATACATATATTAACAACTGGCTTTATCAGCTGATTTTCATTTTACATGATGTGTGAGATCAGTACTTGGGCATTGTCCATTTTTAATTAAGTCCATTGATGGGCTCCATGTTTTCAGGAACAAGTCCGCGCCTCCAAAATCAACAAAATATTAAAGTTCCTTGAAGTACCTTTAACTGTCCTAGCTATTCAATTATTTGTCTTTACCCAGTTAGTCATTATATCCACATTACTGATGATTATTACCAAAACCTCATTGATTTAATATTCTGTGAGAACACCAATAGCCATCCCTACAATATTGATACATATTGATGTTAAAGTATTGGGTCACAAATACATGTCAGCCACTATTTGAGAATGGGTGGCATGTTATTCTTAGAGAAAATTCCACTTTTATACCTGTAATAAGTTACTACTGATTGATACATCGGTCTAGCTGTGGTTTAAACTTTTCAGAAGTACATGAAGCAGTTACACCTACTAGTGTTGCACGTATGAAAATGGACAGTTATCACACCATGTACATTTGCTTATCTACAGTATTGAATTCTACCGTAACTCATATCTTAAAAAAATCAAGTTTATATCAAGTGAAATTATAATGAAGTGTTTGTTCACCAAAAAAAATCACTTTGGTTTTCACTCATTTAAGAGTCACTGTAACTAATAATGATAACAACTGAATTATACTGTATTTAGCGATACTGTGAAACTTTGAGACGTTATCATACTGTGAAAATCTCAAACTGTTGCAACCCTGAATCTGAAAGGAACCATTATTCCAAACTGCATGATGAATTGCTCCCATATATCCTTAATTCAATTTGAAGGCAGGGTTTTAATGAGGGTATGGCTTTTTACGTGGAAATAATTGGATGCTTTCTTTGGCCAGAAGAGATCAATTCAACTAGAGCAGGCCAGAGTAACTGCATTCATTGAACTTGTTCAAGTTGAAACAACCTCAGCTGAACAAGACAAACAGCACAAAGTGAACTCCATGTGGCTGGTCACGTGCTCCTGTGTGTTTACATGGTTACGGTAGAGCTCGAGGATCCAGGCTCGTTGTGTTGCAACACTTTTTTGTTCTCCACGTACACAGAAAAATCACTATTATTTGATAATAATTGCCACAACACAGTTTTAAACAATTGTTTTTTGCTACCTGGGAGCAGCGAGAGTCATGAGTACATCACTTTGTATTCGTATTTACAATCTGTGTGAGCATAAAATGTAAACTGCCTATAAACTGCAGTGTAATTGTGGGTGACAACGTCAACAGACACAAGAAATTAGATTTATACACAAATGTGTTGATCATAAAATTAACAATACGGTGATTTGGACGATTTGGACCATACATGTGGTTAATGTCCACCTGAACCCTTCAGTTGGACAGTATTTGCTCTCTGACACTGTAATAACACATCGTTTTAGTGTAATGCTAACGCTGCTCAGCAGTGTTGACGCTGGCTAGCGTTAGCCGAGCAGGAAAACCCCAGATGTTAGCTGATAGCCACTTAACGCTGTCTTCACGCAGTGACATTACAGAAAATAAAACGCGGAGCTGTTTTTATTTTATGGAAAAGCGAGAGTGAGACTTTACCTTGTTGTCAGCACTCGGGTTCGCGCAACGTTAGTGCTAGTACCAGGGTTTGTGCCTCTGATCCCACCCTGTTGTTGTTTCTCCACAAGCTTTTTTTCTTTGTCAATAATATACTGCAGACCTCGCAATGCATGCTGGGAAGGCGGAGGGCGAAAGAGTACGTGCAAGACGTCAACAAAGCGGACGTAAAGATGTTCCAAGCGAGGAGTGTGTGTATAATAACAACTACATAACGTCCCTAATCTGAATAAGAGCGTACAAACGCAGTTATATTTGCGGAATACTTCGAGAATATTAACTGTACTAAATTTATTAATCGTGATAATTACCATGTGTTGTAGCTCAAAATGTACTTTACATGGCTCAACAGTAGATCAAAGTGCATTGGTTTTTGAAGTGTTTCATCCACGATGATCACGATAGTATATTGTTTACCACGATATTTAACCGTGCACAGACAGAAAAAAGTAAAAGCCTTCAGAGTCAGGTTGGTGATGAATTGCTTCTGTTAGACATCATTTATCAGTAAAAGAAGAATATTGATTGTCCATCCAGCCTGCTTTTCACTGGCATTAAATGATAGAAGTGCAAGCTTTTTTTAATGTTATGCATTATCTTGCTACAAGTAGGCATTGTGTCTGTGTTTGACTACTATGACTTTCCACTGACCTTTAAATCTATGATGTAATTTTTTTTCTAATCTGGTTCGATATAAAGTTTGATCTTATGGTAAATATGAGTTCATTATTGTGAAGCGTGATTTAAGGGTAAGGTGTTTAAGTATTAAAAGGCCACATCAAAAATACTCTTTAATGTAACAGCGGTGATGCCCTCGTGTACTGTCGGATTTATCATGATTATGAAAGCATATGCAGAACAGGCGGTACTTTATACGGATCTAGAGGTTTAATGGTGAAAGTGACTTTTCCACTGTTACATTTGCAATACTATATGTTTTTGGTGGGCTGTTTTAATATTTTACACGTATATTTTAGTATGTAATAGTATTTTAGTATGTATTTAGTATATATCTACTTTTCTTTTAAAGCTAAATCTGCATTTTCTCCTGGTTTTGCCAAAATGCATATACCATAATGATTACGCTTGACTTATACACGTGCAATTAACTAATCTAAATCATAATTCCGTTAATTGGTCAGGGTAGGTAACCGCACGTGTTCTTGTTATGTTGTGTTTAGAGTCGGAAGGACGGACCTTTGTGGCGCCTTGAACGCAACAAGAGAGTGACATGTGAGAGAGAAACAGAAAGAGAGGGAGGGTGCATGTGTGTGTGTGTGTGTGTGTGTGTGTGTAAAGGGGGCGGGATGCGATGGAACTGGCAACAAAAAGAAATATCATGTCAATGAATATGATTTATACAGCTACAACTATGAGTTGTCTGAGACAGGCAGACGGGCTACTTTATGATAATGATCCCTTATGTACACGTACACACCCGAGGCAGCCATGGAGCTCACTTTTGTGTAATATCCGGCCGTTTAGCATACATACAGGCGAAGGGGTAAGCGGATGTACTGTATCTACATTCTGTCTGTGGAGCCATGTCGACCTCGTTATATATTTATATATTGAAGAGGGCGTGGTCAATGGATTCGGGTTCAGCCAATGGCGTCGCAGTGGAGGGAGCGGGGCGTTCCATTCTGTTAGGAGCAGAAGTTGAACAGCGCGAGCTGAGACAGAGGTCTAGAAAGGCAGCTAGAGAGGGAGCAGAGGCAACGGCCCTCTTCTGGAGGGGGGGCTTATTATAACAAATATATACACACATGTGTGAGCTGTTTGGCCGCACGATAGGTCATATGTGGATAACAGTTATTTTAGAAAAGCATAAAACCGCGGCTTTACATTTAAAATGCCTATTTTACTTTTCCTGTTAGACACGTCCGCCTCTATGAATCAGCGCACTTATTTGGGTACGACGTATCTGGACGTTGCTAAAGGCGCGGTTGAGGTCTTTATGAAGGTAAAGAATGATTTTACCCCGGCTCTTTTCAGCAAGTGTGCACCTTTGGAGAGCTTAGGGTTCCTTGGGCAAGATTGGTCGAAATTAATATATGTTGTTTTGGTTTTCTTTTTTTGACAGCTGCGTGCCCGAGACCCGGCTAGTAGAGGCGACAGGTACATGCTAGTTACATTCGATGATCCACCATACGGAGTGAAGGTAATTAGCAACTGATACAATTTTTACATTTGACAAGTCGAACGTATTTTTCTGTCAGTGAGACTTTATTGTCCTTCTGGTTTGTAGTCAGTGTTGGGCGGCTTCCCGGTGGCGAAAAACGGCAATTTTTTTGCTCCAAATACCCGCAGACCCGGAGCTGCACTGCCTCCGACCATCCAGCGGACATTTTGCTTTTGTGTTGAGAAAAGTCTCGGGCGTTGAGATGGAGGCGGAGAGATTTATTATCGCCTATGACGTCGCTCTTTTTTTGAAAGTACAATGTTTCGATTGGTCAGGAAGCCCGCCAATCATCCTTTACTCCTCCCCTTCCATCATCCACACATTTCCATTGGTCAATCTGGTCTGAAAGTTGATAAGCCCTTTTCATCGTGAGATTTTTTTTTTTTTTTTATGAGTTCGCTAGAAGAAAATTATCATTATTCATATGATAATTATTTGCCATAACGACATTATTAGCATTATGGACCAGCATACAAACACTGTAGTTTTTACAGACACACACACGCCCAGGCAAAACAAAACAAAACAGACAACCTGTGAATCACTGCAATTATTTCAGGGTTCTCATGTAAGCAAAGCTATCTTCACCACTAATCTATTGACTTATTTTATGACATGTCACACATCTCTCACTGAGCTTTTCATGCCCCATAAAATATAATCCACAGTGCCCCTGAAGTCCTTGATCTGCTTCAGTGACTGGTCTATATGTATAGAGATCTCTTAGCTTGACAAACTGTCTACAAACGGCACTCCACTACTCTCAACACAATATGCTGAGTACTTACTCTATCCCATGTCATTAATGCTTGAAGACATATAGAATTGTTTGCTTTCTGAATGAAGTTTTATTTTGTTGTTTGCATGCTTCATGACCAAATTACAAAATGCAAGAGCTGGAAAGTAATTAATCATTTCTGTCTGTAATAGTAGTTGCTGGTGTGAGGTGCAGAGGTGCATGTTATAAAGTAATAGTACAGGTCAAAAGGTACTTGTAATGACTAGTTAATTACATATTTCTTGTTTTGACAGCTCTATTTAGGTGCAATTTGCTGCACCATTTCAACAGCTGCAGCTTTTTTATTTATAGAGAAATGTCTCTATTGTCACAGCATGGTCATTTTGACCTAAAAAAAAAAAACAAAAAACAAAAAAAACAACCTCCGTGCCATGACAATAAAGACATTTTAGCTGTTTTAAAAGCGAGTGCCATGGAGTATTTTGTGATGTTTATGTACGCGTGTCCCTATCCAAATTGCACCTCAAACAACTTTGAGTCCAGGAAGTGCTCCTACACAAACATTCTTCAGCTTTAGAAAGAGCACCCATCCAGAAGCAACAATATTATGGTCTGTCTCATGATAATTGAATACAGGCTATACAATATTTCACACTCGGCCATTAGGGATGCACTTTTAACGATCATACCAGCAACAAAGAAAATGGGAAATGCTTGAATAATTAAACATGTGCTAGGAATGAGAATGTAGGAGAAATCATAAGAAAAATAGAGCTGGTAAAATAAAAAAATTAAAAAGGGGTTTAAAATAACTAATTTTTATTTTACCTGCTGATTAGAGGTTTTGTCTTGTGCAATTAATGAAGATTTTTTTGGATTTTCTGTTATGAACATTGTAGGGCTTACCATGGTTTACTTTTATTATATTTTACTTAACCCATGTTAGGTAAATTAATACAAAATGAAATGTTTTTTTTTTGGCATAATAATGCTAATATTACCCACACTTTTGATAGACTGGAAGAGTAACTTCCCTTTCCTCAACTAGGCTATGATTTCCAACAAACACATTTAGGAGTACTTAATTACAATATATTTAGTGTACTTTCAAGACTTCATTTCTGCAAACCTTCACATTTTGTTTCAGTACAACTACAACACAGATGAATCTGAATTTTTTCTTCGATCAACTAATGTGCATTCTTGTTTACTGTTAATATTTAAAGCTGTGCAAGAGCAACATAACTGTCAGGCTATATCTGGCTCTTTATTGACCTCCAAATGGAGCTCACTGCCCTGGCACTTAAAACATTATTGCGTAATTTTTATTCTGTTACTGTAGGCGCAAGTGTGTGGGACTGGGGTCATGACAAGTGGTTACGAGTGGATGCTATCATTCATGTGATGCTTCCTGCTTCATTCAGTCATTGACCTTGCAGTTTTCCAGTCCAGATCATCTCTTCATGCGTCCCTCTGAAATAGTCCTGTGTAAACACCTTGGCCAAACAATCCAGCGTCTGATTCTCCCCCGTCACCTACAGTAAAATCATCCAGGTGCTGCTGCTGTGTGAAGTGTCTCTCCCTCGTTGTAAAGTCTGTCCTCAACTCCTCTTCCTCCCGCTCTTCCTCTCTTTGCCTCCGTTGCTTTCTCCTTTGTTGTTTCTGCCTGCTTTGTGCATCGAGGATTATGATGAAAGGACCAGGTTATGCTGAATGGGGCTGCTCTGATTGCACAGTTAGAGAGCCAATAAATTGTTGATGTAGAGGGAGAGAGAAGAGGTTGGTTGAGAAGAAAATAGACATATTCTGTAGTCTGAATTATTGAGTGCAAGCTAAGCCTTAGACTTATACTGGCTTACACGAGGGTCTGTGTCTGTGTTGTTACTTTTCTACTATGCCTTTCAGTGTGTTTCCACCTTCCACCTATAGATTGAGCTGCTCAGTGATGTTGCTTGTATGACTGTATAATATTTATCTAACATCATTCATGGAATGTTCGGTGCTTTTCCTAGAAATTCCACCCAAATCATGGCTTTGGAATGATATCCCATGATAATCCAAAAGTCTACCCACTGGCTTAATTCAAAGCATACATGTTGATATTGGTGCTTCAAGTTTTTCTGTGTGTCTCTAGGCTTTCCTTCCTCTCCTGATAAAGGAAGTGGTAAGCTTGCAGGTCATCCTTAGATTAAGCGTGAAGCTGCAGCCGTAAGGTACTTGACCCCGCTGGAGAAAAGTCCAAGAGCAGTTAGCCTACACACCCACATCCTCTCCTGTGGGAGTATATCTCTGTCAGGAGAGAGGACAGGCTGCAGTAGGAAGAGTATTTTTGGATGCTTGTCATGTATGAAATTAGACTCTTTCTTAAACAGCTCCATCCAGCTCAAATGTGGGCCTGCATTTCAACAATATTATCTTCTATTTCCAGAGCCTGACATAACCTGATCTAATTTTCTGGTTACCATTATGTCATGCTGCACAGAATCAATGGGTAGCTAAGACTTATACCAAAGGTGGCAGTCATGTGCCCGACATAAATCAGTTTGTGGTCGTCAGTGAACGAAACTCGTTCTGTTTTTCTTTGTAATTACATAGTATGAGTATCTGTGGGTGTGGATCTATTTTGGTTTGTGGCTGTTCACCATGCTCCGTGACTTCAGGCCTCCTCTGCTGCTGTGTTGTATAGCTGTTTTCTGTCCCGTGCACTAAGCACACTGTCATGTTCTGTGTGCATTTCAGGCCGGCTGGAAGGAGAACCACGCCACTTTCATGTGTGAGCTGAAGAACCTGCAGGCATCAGGGCTGACTACGTTAGGTCACGCTCTCCGCACAGCCTTTGACCTGCTTAACCTCAACCGCCTCGTCTCAGGCATCGACAACTATGGACAGGTATCTGCCGCAAACATCCTGTTGATGCATTTCTTTGGCAGCAGTCTCATCTTTTGCTATAAGAGAAGAATCACTCTCCACAGTGGTTTCAATGCACATGTAATGAAAATATTATCAAAATCACATTATGGCCAAATCCAAATCGCAGAAGCTGCATTTTTTTCTTCAGCATCATGTTGAAGTACTGTAGTGCTACAGAGATGTCCTGGCCTACAAATCTTATTCTCCAGATGTAAGAACACGTGTTTGTTTCGTACAGACACCAACAAATGTCACATCACCATGATTTTCTTGTTCACTCATCATTGTGATGCAAAAATGATCATTGCCATGAATCATATTGCAATCGCAATATCCATCAGTATAATCACAATATGATTTTTTTGCCAAATCGTGCAGCCACATTTAATTTAGTGGTGCATTACCAGAAAAAACTGTTGGTCAGACAAAAAGAGCAATTTGATGGCATCACTTTGTACTTAAGGAAATTATGATGGACATACTTTACTAGTAGTGGAAAGAGCAGTGAACATCTGTTCTCAAGTAGAAGTACTGTTATATTACTGAAGTACTGCTCAACTAAAAGTGAAACTACTGGTGTTGAAAAAGAAATACTTGCGTAAAAGTACAAAGTATTCTTCCCAAAAAACTACTCATAACATTACTTGCTATTTACTGTGTTTTTGTTTGTTTCTCTCTCTCTTTACGCCTTGATTTTAGTGGCCTGTTGTCTTACTGGCTACAAAAATGCAGATGGAAGTTGTGGATATTAATGAAAATTGTAGGTCTACTCACGCAGTAAAATGCATACTTAAGTAAGAGTAAAATTACAAGGTTGATAAAATACTTATAAAAGTACCCCCAAAATGACTTAATTACAGTTTTCCATCCCTGTATCTCATTATTTCCTGATGTCTTATAGGCCAGAGGTTTTCAAAGTCTAAGACTGTGTTCCTCCGTTCAGACAAAGCATGGATAAATGTGCCCCTCCTTGTTTTACTTGATTAGTTTCACTGGATGTCTATGGGATCATGATTATGTTATTTGATCCCACAAACACTCAGAGAACAGTTTAGCCAAGACTGTTTGACATAACCTCAGACTACTCCAAATGCATTTTAAAAAACGGGTCTGTCCAAAGGCATTTATTAGTTTCTGACTGTGGGAAAGTGCAAAACAGTAAAATTCCTCAGTACTGTATCTCTGAATACTCTCTTTAATCAAACCACACATATTTATGTGATATTCTTGTCCTAACTAATATAATAACTAATGTAATATTTTTTCATGTCCATTCACTGAGCTCACCCTGAAACTCTTTGGAGGCCCCCTGGGGAGGCCGTCCTCCCACTTTGAAAACCACTGTTAGAGACTAAGTGTTTGATAGACTCATTTACAAAATAATCCATAGATTCATCAGTGATGAACTAACATTGTGAGCTGCAATCTAATGGCTGCTCACAGAAATGACAGATACTATGACTATAAAGCACAAAATCTGTCTTTTTATTTTTGGTTGTGGTTGAAAACATGAGATTAGGCACAAGACTGCAACATGTCGTGTTTTTGTTGTCATTTAGTGGTGGACTGGTTGTGTTAGGGAACCAAGAAGGAGCCTTATAAACAGAGAGATAATACATCTGGAGGAAGTTAAAAACTTGTGAGCAAATCTTTTTAAAGTTGATTCCATGAGGCAAAATTTGTTCTGACGTACCAGCGAGAAAATGAGTCTGAAGCAAGGCTTTTCTGATAAAGCCAACACATACAGCCTGTGTTGTCTTTTCCGGAATAAATGAAGGTTTTGATAACGATTGTGACAAAGCTTTCAGCTGGCAGTCTTTATTCCCCTACCTGGAGTAAAAAGAGAAGAATATTGACTTTTGATTGCAGCCTAATCCACTCCGTCTTGCCTCAGTTAGCACTGTCATCAGCTCCTCACACACATCTTTCCTCCAAACTGCTGCCTGAAGCCAGAGATAGATTACTATGCTCAAGTAGTGATACAATTTCTGTGCATTGTGTGTGTGCGTGAATGTGTGTGCGTGCATCTACTAATGCATTCTCTGAGTGTTTGAATTAGACGAGGCTGACCCCTACAGCACAATGGTAGAGGCCTCTGTCCTTAACAAGTAACACAAGGACACTCTGCAGCTTACAGCTACAAGATTACAAGCTGCAATACACAGTTCATATTAGTATCCAGGAGGTTAGTGGAGGTGTGACGCTAATACCATGCTAATTACTGTGTTTAATTTGAACTGCATGAGAGGCGAGTTACATCTTGTGTTTGAGGCGATGGGACTCTTTTTGAGACACAGAGCCAAGAACAATGTTTTTGGTGTTGGAACATAAAGGGGAAAAAAAGCAGTCTAGTAAGAATATTCAAGGTCACTGTTTGCCTGAACTTGGATGTAATTGCTGGATGTTACCGCTTTTCTCTCTCAGGGCCGTAACCCCTTCTTCCTCGAGCCATCTGTGATCATCACTATCACTGATGGGAACAAGCTAACACACAGCTCTGGGGTGCCAGATGAGGTGAGGATGCAAACAAATGCAGCAGTGCTACCATGTACCCTTTGTACTAAACTGATCTGTTTAGACTTTCATGAGTAAGATTTATAAAACTCTGAAAATGTTCAAATATGACAGTTTTCACACATAAAACATTCTTGTCTTTCTTGACCCCTGTCTGTTGTCTAGCTGCACCTGCCTCTGAACTCTCCATTGGCAGGCAGTGAGCTGACCAAAGAGCCCTTTCGCTGGGACCAGCGTCTGTTTGCGTTGGTGCTGAGGCTGCCAGGAGCAGCCACACCAGACAACGAGCAGCTTGGCAGCGTCCCCACAGATGAGTCTGCCATCACCCAGATGTGTGAAGTCACTGGAGGTTTGGCACTTTCTTATTTTGGCACCCCAACGTGGGGCCTGTATTCACGCCACCATTTCTGTTTATAATCATCATGAGCCCTTTATAGATGATTTGTAGTCTTTGGTGTAAAGTGCATGAGGCAAATACATGTCCAACTCCACTTTGGTATTTAAATGGAGCATAACCTGGGCACAAAGTAATGCACAAGGAACTAAGGGGTTATATTTAGTTACTTAAATAATCATTGGTGTGTTTTGGGTATAACATAAATTAAACCAATCAGAGTGTCATCTACCATTCCCTTTAAACGTCAGGATTGTCTGCCTTTGGCGCATTACTATTTTAATTATGGATTTGAAAACTGAGAGCAGCATCTCTAATCATTAAAGTAAATCATTTAAGGAAACACTCATATATCAACACAACACAATAAAGAAGTCACCCAGAGAGCTCACTCTGCTCGATATCATTTAAAAGATGGTTTACTGATCAGAGAGGCTACTTTCACTTGTTTTAAACAGTTCCATGTGTGCAGTAATGTCACTGCGCCAAATATCGTTAATATATAAGCAGCAAAACTAAAACCTGTAGTTATAAACTTGACAGGGCAGAGGAAACTCTCCAGAGGAAATATTTTTTTGGCAGCTCTGATGGAAGTCTGGATTTATACAGCTGCTTTATTCCAAACAATTTCACTGTACTATAGTCCAGGTTTTTGTTGGTCAATGGCAGAATCACTTTCTGCTGCATCAAGATAACAATGTGTCTGACCTCACCTGATTCTCTGGGTGCAAGTACCTTTGCTACCTGCACAACGTGGGCACTGGGCATGAAAACACAACAATGACAGCTGCGCTGCGTGCTGCAGTGGAGGATAGATCTCCATGTGTTTGTGTTCTGTTATATATGTGTTATATATGACAGTTGTGTTGCTGTTTGTGTCTCAGGTCGATCTTACTGTGTGCGGACTCAGAGGATGTTGAACCAGTGTCTGGAGTCTCTGGTCCAAAAGGTTCAAAGTGGTGTTGTCATTAATTTTGAGAAGACGGGGCCCGATCCGCCTCTCATTGGGGAAGGTGAGTTTTTGGATGGCCCACACTGACTGGACACAACAAACTCTATGCGAGTCCTGTCTTCACAGCAGTTGTGGATAATTTTACGAACACGAAAAGCAGTGAAAAGCAGTAATTACATTTCGACTCAAGAGCCCAGTCAAGTGCATAAAGCATGAATCAAATTGTTCGTGCCCTCTGAAAGAAGTGTATTTTATTGACTTTCTGAGAATTTTACCTCATCACATTTCACACAGTTAGTTAGAGCAAAGATACCGAGGGCAGTCAAACAGCTGAAAGCAGAAGAGAATCTTCTTATCTTGAATCAACACACTGCGGTTTTACACTAAAAGGAGAAGTGAATTCATTTTTTAGATTGAAAAATTGAGTAAAGAAAACTACTGAGATCATTCAGCTGATACTTAAGAGAGACTTTAGAAAATGATGGAAAAACTTCTTATCAGTGACCCAGGATTTGCTTGGTTCCTCTCAAATTTGCTCTAATTGTTTGTGTCTGTCAGAATTTGGTTGATTGTTGACTGGTGTTCTCCCTCATACCGTCCCTTTTTTTTTTGTTCTTACAGACAACTCAGTGGAGTCGAGTCGTCCTGTGTCGTCCTTCAGCCCGCAGCCGTGGCACAGTTGCCACAAACTCATCTACGTGCGACCAAACCCAAAGACAGGTGTTCCAGTAGGGCATTGGCCCATACCCGAGTCCTTCTGGCCGGACCAGAACTCTCCAACTCTGGTGAGCAGAGAGAGACGTTAATCTGTCCTTCTGCAGGTTACCTCTTAATGATCTGGAATTATAAATATATTTTCTTAGTGTGCAGGTAAACCTGCCTACGTACGTAATAAATTGACGCTCAAGGCTGTCGTTGACATTATGTTGTTTATCCGTTTCTATTTATACTGTCCTTGTGTGTATCTACGCAGATGATCTCCGTGCACCAGTTTTACAAAAACTTTCTCTTTTGCTTTCACCTTGTGTCTCTTATTTATTTATTTATTTGTCTTCTTCTCTTTTATTGGCAGTCCTCTTTTTCTCTGACACGAGTCACTAACTTTGACTTACAGCCAATATAATTAAGTGTTCAACTCTGCCATCTCATTCTCTGATTTACATTATCTGATGCTTTTGCAAAGGCATCACATGGATCTGTGCTAGGGCTGCCACAATATCAGATTTTCACCACTGAGCAATATATCAATAGTTTATTGATATCATCTGAGATTTTAGATATAGTTATAATTGTGTCTTTCTGGTTTTAAACTTTGTCATTATATCCACATTACTGATGAGTACTTATTATGGCTACACAATTAATTGAAATATTATCAAAATTGCAGCATGGTCAAGTGAAATATTCAAATCATAGAAGCTGCATTTTTTTTTGTTGTTTTGTTAAAGAAAAATGTCAGAGAGCATTATAATGAAACACTGTGGTGATGCAGAGATGTCTTGGCCTACAAATCTTGTTTTCCAGATTTAAGAAAACTTTACATTTGGTACAGACCCCAACAAATGTCAGGTCATTTTAAGAGTTTCTGTCAATGAAAATGAAAATTGTGATGCAAAAATGATCTTTCTCTCTAATCCATCTGTCAAAATAATCGTAATATGATGTTTTGTTTTGTTTTTTACCAAATCTTGCAGCCCTACTAATTATCAAAACCTTTTTGTGTTAATATTTTGTAAAAGCACTAACATCCATCCCTATATATTGTCGAAATGTCACTAAATATCGATATCAAGGTATTGTGATATTTGATTTTGTCCATGTCGCCCAGCCCAAATCGTGGCCAAAAGAATTCATGATAACGAGATAACCGCAATAGCTTTAGAAAATCAGAAAAAAACGAACAGATAATGCTGTCAGTCAAATTCATTTTTAACTTTGTTTCTTGTGCGTTATGTCTCTTTTTTGGCAAATGAATTACACTCAAAATAATCGTGTGGGAAGATGGAGAGAGAGTCTGTAACCATAACTGTATAATTGCACATAATGGACAGTGAAAATGTGTCTGTGAGGAGGCGTTAGTTCCACAAAAATGGAAATGATTTAAGAGCAAACAGTATGTTTAAAAGGCGCTGGATTATTTACAATACTGTCATTAACAGCATATCAATATTTAATTTTTTAAAATACTTGTATATATTGTGACACCTCTATTCCACAGCACAAAGTCTTAATCATTTCTTCACTTATCTGCTGCTTTCAGCCGCCTCGCTCTGCTCATCCCGTGGTGCGTTTCTCTTGTGTGGACTGTGAGCCGATGGTGATCGACAAGCTTCCCTTTGACAAGTATGAACTGGAGCCATCTCCACTCACCCAGTACATTTTGGAAAGGAAGTCTCCACACATGTGCTGGCAGGTATGGTAGATAACACATTTCACACACCCGTCCGCTCTGTTTGTTTTGTTTTAGCTGTCACTGGTGTTGCCTCGGGGGCTTTTACGAAAAAACTGAAATAATGAGGCTGCTATCTTTACTGGAAATATGTTTTCATCTTTGTTTGCTGTTTGTAGTTGTGAATTACTAATGAACCCCACTTATAAAGCTTGTTTGTCTGAAGTTCAATTTTGAAACTCAATAACCAAAATTATATTTGACTTTATAATTTTATTTTGTTGCCCTCAGGTGTTTGTTAGCAGCAGTGCGAAGCAGAATGACCTGGGGCAGCCATTTGGCTATCTTAAAGCCAGCACCACTCTCACCTGTGTCAACCTGTTCGTCATGCCTTACAACTATCCGGTCCTTCTCCCGCTCCTCGGTAAGACATATGGCAGTAAAGCGTTTCTCTAACGTGCCCTCAAAAGTTCTGGGTCAGTAGGTCTGAGCTGATATTAAATTTAAAAAGTTTTCATTTTCTGGGTCACTTCATCATCTGCAATCTTTCCCCCCCAGTCATGAAAAACAGCTATAAACATAATCACAAGTAACAGGGTTATAACAGAGCAGCTCTGTAAACATCTTTAACATTTGCTATGCAACAGAATAAATATTTTGGGGTAGACTGTTATTCAGAGGGAGAAATGTTAGTGTCTGTTATTTTAACACTTTCCATTTATCATACAAGACATTAACATCGGCTACCATCTCAAGTTACAAATGTGTACAACAAGATAAATGATACTGGAAAGTAACAAAACAACATCCAAAACAGGCAGATCGCAAACAAAAAACAGGCAAACATGCATCAAAGTGCAGTCAAGCACAGACGGGACAGACCTCCTGTAAAGGAATGAGTTCGTAGTTTCAAACTAGATTATAGCTTATTAATTGGTCCCAGATTAACGGAGCCGTTGAGGATAGGCTTGCAAATTTTGTGCATTTTGCATAACCGATAGTTGAAAATGTTAACAAGTGATTACTCATTAATAACTAAGATAATATAAAACACATGTTTTTTCCTCATTTTCATGTTTTTTCATGTTTTTTTCCCTAATTTTTTCCTTATTCAACAAATGCCTCCGGCAGACAAAACAATGTCAGATGAGGTGAATAGCTGACATTTCTAGACAATTGATTCATTCTGATTAATGCATTTTTAATCCGTTCCATTCCTAACAGTGATTAATTGATTAATGATTAACATCCCTAGTTGAAGATGCATTGGATTTTTTTTCCAGCTTGATGTTCTGCATCACATCTTTGATGCATCGGTTTTGTGATGGATGGTGCGTGAGCAGGGAGATGAGAATCATCTGGAACTGAGAAAACACCAAAATACAGAGAGTAGGAGAAGGATTAATATTACAGCCATAATTCTTGGAAATGGTGTCAAAATGGGTTCTGGGCAAGACCACAATGCATAGTAGACTTTCACTGGGGTCTGTTTGTACCTGTCACATATCAGCCTAAAGCTACTATAACGAGTTTTTAAATGGTAATGAAACAGTCTCGACTAAATACTGATGCCTCTCTATGACCTAAATAAGTATACAAGACCATCCACGAGAAGATTTGCTGCCTGTCAGATGAAAGAAGCCTGCGTTTACATTTTCCCAGGCAGAGTTACAGCGAGTCGTACATTAGCCAGTTAAAAAGAAGCAGGCTGGGATTTTTATTTGGATGATTTTATTTTTTACCTCATAGTTTGTGGTTATGGCAGCGGAAAACACTACTGCTTTTGTCTACAGGGCCCTCCAAAATCAACAAAATATGAAAGTTCCATGTAGTAGCTTCAAGTTAAGCCTGCAGGCTTAAGTTTGGGAATATTATTGCAGGTTTAGCTTTAGAGACGTGTAGCCAAAGTAGCGCTTTGAACTGAATTAGGTGAAGGCACGTCTTGAGCTTATAGAAGAGGAATGAAACCTAAAAGAAGAGTCATGTCTTATCCCTCTTCTCACAGCAGGACCTCTAGATCATTTACCCCTTTTTTTCAAATATGAGATATAGAGGGATTCTATCTATCTGTAATATGTGCTTAAATCATCGAGGCCCCTTTATTTACATATTGACCCACTAGCAATGAATCCAGACAAGACAATGGGGGGATAGTTGGAAAAATTGTTAAACTTTTTATGTATGAAGTCCCTGGTTTATAAATGATGGAAAAAATGAACACTAGTAAATCTAAAATCTCTGGAAAGCTGGCACAAGTGTTATCAGTATAGAGTATGTATACCTATGTGTATACCAATTATGTCACAGTGCGTAGTGATTGGGTTTAACTAGTTATGCTAAAGACAGAACAAAGCAGCAAGCCACTGCGGACTACTTTGTGGTCATTTCAGTCTGCAGCCAATCTGTGTGGGCGGTACCACGGGGAGATAACATTAAAATTTGATGGTAGTGTATGTTTCTGATGCTCGTTTTAGACTCACCACCTGAATATCGATGTTTGTACAACAGTCAGCCCTGCAGCAGCAGCAGGAGGAGGCGCAGGTGTGTTGCTGATGGTGTCACTGATCCAGACTGCTAAAATTTAATTCTCACACAGTTTGTCCCCTTTTTGTCTTTTTTCAGATGATTTGTTTAAAGTGCACAAACTAAAACCAAACCTCAAGTGGCGGCAGGCTTTTGAGATGTACCTGAAGACGATGCCACCATACTACCTCTTGGTAAACTCATGCTGTGCCACTTATGCTGCATTTCGTTAACATTCTCATATTTATATCGTCTCTACATACAACTAACACCCACTATTTCTTCTCACTATCTTCTGACAGCCCTTAAAAAAGGCGTTGAGGATGATGGGAGCACCTAATCTTATTGCAGACACCATGGACTGTGGCCTCAGTTACAGTGTTATCTCTTACCTGAAGAAGCTCAGCCAGCAGGTAAAAACTCAAGTGTCCTCTGCATGAGACAGAACACCTATAGCAGTAATTCTGAATGTTTGTTTTAATGTAGTCTCATCTCAAACTCAACAAGTCCAACTCAGCATGTTAGCGTTGTCTTCAGTGGGACAGAAAATTCAATGAGCATTCATTTGCGGGGCAAAAGACACAGCAGTAGTCAGGGCTATTTATCAGCTCCAGCTCGGATCGGCAGCAACAACAAACGCAATAAAGGCTTGTTGCCTTCTAACTTCTTCAACTCTTGCCCTGTTTCCTTACAGATGTGCTGACTTGGCAAAGTAGGGATTTGTATCTTACAACCAGGCTGCCCTCATTAAGTTGTGTCTTTTAACTGATATGCGCTTATCTTCAGTCGAGTGACTGTAAAACAGTGAAAAACACATTTTATTTCCTATAAATTCTTCACAGTAAATGCTCCCCTTATTTCATTATCTGAAAGCTTTTATTATGAGGCAGCAAAATCAGGAAATGTTGGTTTTCATCAGCAGTAGCTTACAACAGCTGAACGCGAACATGAAACTGTCGAATAAAGCAGATACCTGAAAGTACAAACAGCGACGCACAACTTTACTAACTAAACTAAACTTTAAACTACAGAGATTCAGTTAGAGGCTACAAAATTACTGAGAGCTGAACACACCGAGACTTAGTTTTCCAGCCCACATCAGAAATAAAAACAGAAAGGTAAACTCTTCTACTGGCAATGGGAACTGAGACAATTTCCTATTTTTAGCGGATAAGCCGTGTTTGAAAAACCTGCATATACGTGCTAATTTTGGTGTAGAAACTGTATCTGTCTCTAGTGTAATGGTCAAGCAACAGACTGAGCCTTAAATTTGACCTGAAACAAGAACCGTGTCTGCTGTTTTTTGGTAAAAACAATAATAAACACTGAAGCTGTAATGAATGTTCATAAAATGAAATTATCCCATGCAATATGTGTGAGCCATTGTCTCCCAAACACAAGAAACAAAACTAACTCTTTGTTCTATTGTGCAGTAGAGGAGTTGTAGTGTTTGTGCTATTTATATTGATGTAAACATAATGCTGCATTGTTAGAGTTCAGCAGATGGCTGTTTAATAGTGACAGTATAAAGAAAGCAAGCATGAAGTGTGAAATTATTTATATAAAACAGTAAAAACAAACAACACAGAAGAATGTACAACAAAATGCTTTGATGTGTCTGTGCTCTGAACAGTACTCCTTACCAGAGTCTTTTTTTTTTTTTCAATCTGAACTGGAACATCTGAGCAGACGGTTGTTTCTCTCTGTTCTGTTGGTATAAAGGCAAAGATGGAGTCAGATCGTCTGATCGTGTCTGTGGGGAAGAAGGCTCCCCAAGAAACTGGCATCAAGGTGAAGAACCACTCCAGCTCGCTGTCTCTGGCCCACCGCCGGGACTTCAAGCAGTTGCTGCAGGGAATCACCGGGGAGGGGCCCCTTCGCTTGGTGGACATCAACTTCAAAGAGTTTGCAGGCTTCCAGATCGCTCTGCTCAACAAGGTAGGCTCAAGACAGAAAGGACATTTTCTGAAAAGCATGACATACTTTGTGTGGGTGGGAAACTCAGAGGAAAAACAGGGCAGGTTGGATGTTTGATGTGTTTTCTCTGATGTGTTCACAGGATGTAAAACCTCAAGCTTATCGAAACGCCTACGACATCCCAAGGCGAAACCTTCTGGATCAGCTCACCCGAATGCGCTCCAATCTGCTGCGGACGTCACAAAAACTGATCCGAGGGCAAGACGAAGGTATAAAATCCTACTGATGCAGGGTTAGGTTGTTAAAGTTGTTTTAGTTTATTTTAGGTTCAGTTGATTGCTTTTGTCCTGCCCGCAATCCTGATGAAACCAGTACTCCAAAGTCAAGTCGAGGGAGAAAAATCTGTTTTACAATTAATTGCAATCTTATAATAGTTATGGGTGAAAAGTATTAAATATATCCTACAAGTTAAGATAAATTTTTAATAATTTGTCCAAAGGCTGCACTGAGATGTGCATGGCTGAAGGCAGCCATTTAGAGGATTAGTTTGGATTATTTGAAGTGGGATTGTATGAGATACTTATCGATAGTCAGTGTATTACCTACAGTAGATGGCGGTTGACTCCAGTTCTGAGAAGCAGCAGGAGTCTCGATGTAGGAAGCTAAGCAATGTGCTGCTGTGGACAGACTCAGCACCAAGATGTATTTGAGCCATCTCAAAAAAAGGCCACCTTTAAAAAAAACCAGCATCATAATCTTTTGGGAAACTGCCCTTATATTTGGCTCTCTTCAAACCAAACAAACTCCACTGGCAAAACCACTAACTTTACCTCGCAGAACGAGCAGGATTTTAAAGAGTTAGTTCAGATTCGCCAAAGTCACACAATAACAGAAACAAACTAACTGATCGAGGCAGCGGTAGAGCAGCAACTCCCATGTTCTGCGAGGTAAAATGACTGGTTTCGCCTTTGGAGTCTGGTTGAGCGAGAGAGAGTAACATTTGGGTTATATAATGGTGGTTTCCCATCAGAGAAGGCTGTCTGATGGCAAGGTAAAACTGTGAAAACATGCTAAATATACTGTAGCGTACATTTAAACTGATTCTTTTTAGGTGGGCCTTTTCTAAGTGGCTAAAATACATTTTGCCGCAGACTCTGTCACGTCGACCACCATCTACTGTTGTTAATACATTAATTATTGATAGTCTCTGGCTCACATAATCTGAACTATATCTTTAATGAACATGAATAATACTAAATACTAATAATATAGTCAGTCAAACGCTAATATCACTTCCTGTGTTTGTCAGACTATTTGCACAGTATTCCAGTGGCTCAGATGGGAAACTATCAGGAGTACCTAAAAATGATGCCGTCTCCTCTGAGAGAGATTGACCCCGACCAGCCAAAACGCCTGCACACATTTGGGAATCCTTTCAAGCAGGATAAGAAGGTAAAAACACACCAACATGAAGTACTGGTCGATACACTTCGTACCTATGCACGATGAGGTTTCTTCTTTCAATATTTAGTCCACTCATCATGTGTGGGCTGTGTTTTTTCTCGTTTATCTCAGGGGATGATGATCGATGAGGCAGATGAGTTCGTAGCGGGCCCTCAAAACAAGAAGAGAGGAAATTCCGGCGATCCCAACTCGGGTGCCACGATGAAGAGAAGGCGGAGTATGTCCCCGTTACTGCGGCGACCACAGACTCCACCAGGGAGCACCAACCATGTGATAGGAAAGAGTCCGGTTCAAGGGCAGCAGAACCTCCTGAAACCCATCCCACAGCACAAAGGTAAGAACCTGGAACATGAGAGTTTTACTGACAACAACGAGGAGTGGCATTAAATTAGTGGTTTTAAATTATTTGTTACCCCCACAGGAGTGGATGGTAACAACATGGTGGTCACAGAGAGTAACGGGGACGGGGGTCTTGGACCTGAGTCGGGGGAGATCTGGCCCACTGAGCTGGACAACGGAGCAGGGAACCCGTCCACGCCGAACCTGGAGGAGAAGACCCGGCTGGGCGCAGCAGATCAGGGGGAGGACGTCAACATGACGGAGGAGAGACTAGTGGAAGATCATCTAGACGAGCAGCTGCTGGTGGACAAACACACCCTCGATCGACTGAGTCCACAGAGCCAGCTGGAGAGCACTGAAGGCGACCCTGCAGTGCTGGAGACCATTTACATCGCCCCACTAGATGGCAGCCAAGCAGAGCTGAGGAGTCGGGTCATCAAGGAGGTCCGCAAACCAGGGAGAAGTGAGTATGAGCCGGTGTAGTAGATTTACATCACATCCACTTTTATTGTTATATTGGGAACATATGACGGTCTCTTTATCTGTGCCTGTGTTTGTTTTTTATCAGACTATGAGGCAATACTCAGACTACTGCAGCAGGTGAAAGGACCAGCTAATGTTCAGAAGTACTTCATCCAGCATGCTATCAAAGAGGCCATCAGGTAAGAAACAATTACTCATTTTAGACTGGTTTAATTACAGGGTTAAGTGTTTTTTAGAGTGCTTGTAATACTGCAGATACAAAAGGGACAGTTGGGATTATTTCATATCGACGAGCCACCAGTTTGAAGATGCAGAGAGGAGTACCAGCAAGGAAGCTAACAGCAGCCACACACCACACACTGAACCGCTGTGAAACACTGTGAAATGTCAGTTCTGTAGCAAGCATTGAATTAGAAAATAATGTCATGAATTTAAAGCTTTTTATGTGTTCCTGGATAAAAAGAGTCTGCTGCTCGTCTCTCTCAGTCTCTGTAGATTCAGCTGACAAATATGTGGAATAAGTACATACTTTACTGTACCTCATACAACCCCACTTAAAATAATCCAAACTATCCCTTCAACAATGACTCATAACCACACTGCAGTTTATTTTCATATACTTTTCAAAGCAGATCCTGGTCTTTTTGTGGAAGCTCGCCTGTTTCTGTTCTTCTTTCTAATTTCCTTTGTCTCTCTGACAGATTCAAGAAGCGAGTGCTGATCCAGCAGCTCGAGATGGCCCTCGCCGAGGTGGACGAGAAGGACGCAACATCCTCACAGCTTCCCAACGATCAGGGCAGTTAGTGATGAAGCCACCTTCGCTTTGCGACCTGACGAAGAACGAGCTCCTCTCGTCTGAAGTATATTCTGTTGACCGTTGGATTCACCGCGGTGACAGAGACGTCCTTGTTGAGTAAGCTCAAAAAGACAAACTGGGGGACTGGAAGGAGGGAAAAGGACAAATGCACTGATAGCAGACGCTCCCGCTGTCCCTGTTCTGTTACATCACATCCTGTGAGAGGTGGAGGGTTTAACTGGAGGAGGGGCCTTTAGGACAGATCCACTCTGGATTAGTACAGAGACTTTAAATAAAATCCTCTTTATAATGACAGCTGCCTTAAACATCCATATGGCTTTTGTCTGTATTGGCACATTGTTCAGTAGACACACACACTCCGTTAGACAGACACACAATAAGCCGTCAGATCCTCAAGTGGCAGAGCGAGGGATGGAGAGACTCATTCCTGTTATTGTTATTCTTTAGTAATAGATCTTTCTTCAGCTGGTCTGAAAAGTGTTTGTAAGGCAGCAGCAATGTTTTTTATGAGTAATAAAATGTGCATTCGTGTAGATTTATGGCTAAAAGGAGAAATTTGGTACACACAGGTACACCTCTTATATCTGCATAAAGGATGAGGCACTCATGGTTTTCTTTACTAAACTGATACCTAATATTTTCCCAACCATATCAGTTAATATCAATATGCATTAGTATTAGGGTTGGATGATATGCATAAAATATATGAGCATATATGTCATTTTATCTTGCAGTAGCATTGCATAGTGATATATCGTCAAGATTCGGCAAATTCAACCAAAACAACATGGAAAAATAAAATATCCCAATTGGAAATGTATATTTTTGGCTAATCCAGTCGATAAAATATCTTACAAATCAAGGGAGTACATCATATTGATGCAAAAGGAAAAGGCACCTTGATACAAATGATATGGCAAAATCTCAGATTTTTCTTGTTATGGTATGTTTTATGATTTCCTCCAACCCTAATAGGCTTTTTTTGTTCAGTCATTAAATCCAAATGGTTTGGCCTTCACAGTTCTGTCCTGACCTAATTAATATTTGACAGCAGCCATTTTGACATGAAGTAGTGGGGTTAAAACTAGGTCTGGGTATCGTTTTTAAAAAATGACGATACCAGTATCAACACCAGCACCCTGAAAGTCATACCAGTACCAGCAGAGTACTTTATTGATTTTAATCTTTCCATTAAAATATACTGCACTCGACTTGACCACCACAGGCTGTAATGAGCTGTTAGCTGCAGCAGTTTGCCAGTCACATGTTGCGTTAAATCGAAGAACACTTGTGGTGATTGTGTGCGAGGGAAACTGGACAAATAGTCTTTTTTTTCTGGATCTTGGCACAAAGAGGGTTGAATGTGGTTCTCGTTCGACTGGAGAAGTTTTGATACTTCCTGGTACAGAGTTATTTCCGTCAATACCTTAAAGGTATTGAGCACCGACACCCAGCCCCGGGAAACACGGGTATTACCAGTGATACTAATGAAGGTCCTGTTCCATTTAGTGCAGCAGAGCCTTTCGAGTAAAGGTGCACAGAAACGTCATTATCTGTATTTGTAAATGATCAGTTTCTGTATCTGTATTCGGACAGAGGACCAGATGAGGGCGTAGTTTATAGCAGAAGACACATTTCTGACATGATATTCATCGATAATGCAATTTCTGTGTCTTCAACGCATTATTGTGATTGACCTGATCATAATCACTGATTATATCTCCACATCCTCATACTGTACTGTTCATCTTTCTTTTATTTTAAATTTTTAACTGTTTTTAATGAACTGAGCTCTGAATCTTACTGCAGTTCACGGTACTAGAATTTTATACACAAACTTAATATTACAAGAATATTAAAATTCAATACTTGTATAAAAATGTACTTAGACAAAAGTAAAAAGTGGTGCTCTTTGCATTGCCGTGTTACATTGTGATTTTTTCCCCCCAAATAATAACAAGCAACTTGGGGTAGAAGAAATATCTGTTTCCATGCACGACAGCAGCACCCTGACTCTATCTAAAGTTTAATTAGTATCATTGATGACACCCGTGTTTATCTTATTATTTCATGTCAAAATGGCTGCTGTGAAAAAAGTCTTAAATTTGATGCATTTTTGTTCCTGATTTGACAGTGTGGTGTTGATCTGCTTTTGGAGACAAAGTTCACGCAGTCGTGTTTTTAAAGATGAAAAAGATGGACACCAGTCGTAAAGAGATGTATCAGTGTGTCGGACTGGAAATGGACTTAACGTCGATGAAATACCTTCCACAACGGTTTACTGGTTTATTGACTGAGCATCTTTATGCTCTTTCCTGCCATTACAGCAATATCAGCTCACTGAATGCAGCTGTTCATATCCATTTAGAGTTTCTTACTCCAACACACACACACACACACAGTCCTGTACATGCTCCTCGACAGCGCCACAAACACTCCATTGATTCCCAGAATTCCCAGCTTTATTCTGAGGAGTGTCTGCATCTGTCCGGGCTCAGTCGACAGTCACCTGTTGTCTAACAGCTGGTAATCTGCCCTCTGCTGCTTTTTACATGAACGCTCCTCCTTTGTTTTCCTTGTTTTTACGACAGATGTACACTACTTTTTAATGTTCATAAGGAATAGAGATTATTTTTGTGAATTTGTTTATTTCAGAGTATAAGAAATATTTTGAATGAAAATGTTTAAAGCCAATTTTGTAAACTGGTAAATACGTATATATAAAATGGAAAGTTTTATGAACATACTCTTTTTTTTTTTTTTAACAAAACAAAAAATAAACCACAAGTAGAATGGTATATCTTGTTTTGTGTGTCTTTGTGTGTGCATTTTCTTCTAGAAGGGACCTTTAATAGCCTACAATGTCAAAACTTAATCTTAAGTAAACAGTTTTTATCCACAGATGTGAACTAACCAGTATTTCTCAAACTGTGTTGAAGGAGAGCAAAGATTATTTAATACGGTTTGAAATTAAAAGCAGGATTTGTCGAAGCTGTTTGTAAATGCACTAGAGAGAGAGAGATGATTTTGCCACATACTCAGGTTTTGGTTTGGTAATGAAAAAACACAACAAAATAAAGAGAAAACTAAAAGGGGTAATTCAGTGCAGATACCCGCCAGATGGTGAAGCAACCAGCAGAGATTTGCAAAGTTACACGCAGCTGAAACAAGATTTTAAATTGAAGCAGTTGTTCACTTGCAGCCCAGAGTGGTCTCACAGTTGTTTGTCTCCATCAACCAGACAAGTTACAGTTTACATCCACGTCTGTCCAGACTCATACGTCTGCAGTGAAGACTTTTAATTAATTTAATATGGAACTTAGCACTATATTGACCTGTAACGTTGAAGGAATTTCATTAAAAAAGTAATGTAATAAGTGTAATTTTTGGCCAAAATGGAAGTGTTTGAATTTCTTGATTTGGTGCAGATTAAAAGTTCAGCTTCCGCCGCCACCTAGAGGCCAACGTGTGCAACTGCTCAGGTGGAATTTTTTTGTGATGCAGCAGTCCAGCAACAAGGTCACAGGAACATGTCTGCATTGGCATTATTACACAAAGAGATTTCCTTTAAATTAATGAGATCATTATCATTTGTTACCAGTTTCTCCACACTGATTAAACAGGATAGTTTGTCACTAATGGCTTCCCACTTTTCATCTTTGAACAGCCTCTAGAGTTTGTAGCAAAGAGATTTGATCCCTTTAGCCAAAAACAATATTACAACCCCTGATTATGATATAAAGCAGGAAATAAATTGACACCATGTAAAATCAGTATGCATTTTATTAAATTAAAAACATCTGTTGAATCTTAACAAAATGTAAAATGAAGGAAAAAATAAACTTCACCCAAATTAATGTACCATTACTTTCTATTTCTCCTTAGTGTTCACAGTATCATTAGAGCGGCTGCCTAATGTTTTCTGCTCTCACATCTCTCCTTGAGTCGATTTCCTGCGTCATAAAAATCAAACCTCTTTCGTGAATACAGGATGTACAAACGCTTCCAGGAAATCATCAAGGAAATAAAGGGTCCTAAGTTCATAAACAAAACTCATCTCAGTTGTCAAAATGTTGCCCAGACAGCTGTTGAAGACTGATGTGTGGATGAAATAAAACAGTAACGAAAACAGACACTTTAATGTCCCTCATACAAAGAATATACAAAGGACAGCAAAGATCCCAATTCAGTTCAGGAGGGACAAAGAGGGGAAGATGTCTCTGTATCTTAAGACTCCAAAGCGATTACATACTGTATATACAAACAAATCAGCTTGAAAAATTGAAGGGTTGGCACAGTCAGTGTTGAATATGGTGGTGACCACGTTTATGGACAGAGATGCATGTTTGGACAGCATATTAGTTTTATGTACAAATACAAATTAAAGAGGAAGATGAATTCTCACTTCGCCTCCTCTCTGTCTAACAAAAACAAATCTTATCTGATGTTGATGATGTTACAGGCAGGAAAGGCCAGTCTCAGTGCAAATGCTCCAGCTTGCGTAGCCGTAAGGGGTTGGGAAGAGCTTGCTGGTTGCGTACGGAGGAGGGCTCCTCCTCCGGCGTGCGGAATAACACCCGACCCCGGTGATTGAAGAGGTAAAAGGATGGGTGGTTCCTCAGTGTATCAAATGTTCTGAGGAAATAAAAGGATAAGGTTATGGAAAGACTGGCTCAGCACGAATTTCGTCCTGTTGTCAAAAGGACAAATGGACAGTTGAACACCAGTGGACAGGACTGGTGACAGGACTTGGACTGGAGCTAACGATTATTTTATAAATTAACCTGTCAATTATTTGTTTGGTCTGTAAAATGTCAGCTTGTGAAAAATGCTCATCACAATTTCACAGAGCCCAAAGTGACATCTTCTTTTGTCCAACTACGATCATAAATGACAAAGTGAAGCATAAAATCCTCACATTAAAGAAGCTGAGACCAGCTAATGTTTGACATTTTTACTTGAATAATGACTGAAACAATTAATCGATTATTAAAAAAAGTTGGAAATTAATTTCCTTTCCTTTTTATTAATCAATAAAATGACTCATCATTGCAGCTCTACACAGGGCTGACTCCTCTGACAATGACATGTGAGACATGTGTCTCTGTACGCTATAAAACATTTTATCTTCTCCCTTCAAAGTCTAATTCAGAGCAGTGAGCAAAGGAACTAAACTGTTAATAACAATTTAAAAAACCCTGACACACAAGTCAAACACCTGCTGCCATAATTATCTTGTTATTACTGGTATGAAAACATACATGAGGCACTACTTCATGTCCTCTTAATGGGGAATCAGGCCGCATAAAGCCAGTAAGCAAGGAGGTCTGTAGCGTAAAACAATTTAAGGTTTGGACATAAATAAGCCTTTTTTAAGGTGTCCACTGTTTGATGCACCAGTTGAACATGTACAAAAAACACTGAGGATGTTGAGTTTCACCTGGCCTTCATAACATAACAGCATATTAACTAAAAATAGCCCTGACATGATCATTTTGTAATCACCTGCGTAGCAAAGTGACTTTTACCACATGGCCTCTAAGCGGAAAATGCAGGGAGTTTGTGGCCTGTTACAATAATTAGATAATCGACTGATCATGTTATCTTCTGATATTTGTGTGATTGTAGTGGATGGAAACACTCGTTACTTTTTCTTTTGCCTATTTCCTGTAAAAAGTATCTAAAATTTGCACCACTTGGTTGTGGATGGCAAGGATGTGGCCCGTTTTGGCTACAGTATGTTGTTTATTTTGATATTTGGTACATGTCATTGTCAGTAATTTCTTTGTATATTTCAGTCTTTGGCTTCAAGTTATTATTATGTCAACATAGCCTATCCTATTTGTATTTACAAAGCCTAAAAGGCAAACAGAAAGGTATTAGGTTTATACTATAATACTGGCATAGAATGAACAGAAAAACAATTAAATCATCAACAGCAGTTATGAGTATGACAGTTAAATCAAGTCGAATTTGGAGGCAAGTCAGATTTCATGACAACCTTACATACAATCATTCAAAGTTCAGACACTTGCATGAATAAAAATAATAAAGCACTGTTTCATACAGCAAAATAGCTCAAAATTGCAGATTATCCAGTGCTTTAATTCTTTGTTGATTAATTTGTAGAAAAATCTGATAATCAAGAAAATGTTCCAGCCAGTCATTTAAGGTTAATACCTTGAATGGGAACTGTGATGCTTTTCAAAGTTTCCTGATATCTTACATAATCAATGGATCACTGAAAAAAGAAATAACTTCTCCTTTTTTGCTAGTCAAATTTCTACAGTTTGACGAGGCAGTTGGCTTGTTCTAGAGGTAAGAGGATGGACGATATGTCATCACATCATGTAGTGATGGTGCCATTAATGTCTTACTGTAAATACCATAAAACAGCCTTAGGACATCAATGTAATCTGTTTCCTTAGCTTGTACTGATTTAGCATGGGATGCATTAAAAAAAAAAAACTGTTGTCTGTGGTGTAGGCAGATGATGAAATCTGAAACCAGGAAGTTAAGCCATGTGGTTTTTACTCAAAAGTGCATGTGCAACCTTTACGGGCTTATTGTTTTCCTGTCATTTGTTGTTTTTTCAGTGCTCTCATCATTTTACCCAAACTTTCTGTTTAAAATGTGTATAATCAACATTAGGTTTAATAATACACTGATTGAAGATGTACAAAAAACAACATGTATGGTGTTAAGTTGCCTTCATGACATATAATACAGCAGCTCAAGGGAGTTAAGTGTGTCTGTGGGAATTGATTCACAGTAGCATTACTATAAATGAGGTAGAGATGGTGAGCCTGCTTCCCCTGTGGCAGAAGACACAAACAACCACAGTATCAGGGGAGTAAGGTGATGTAGGGTAACTCAACTTACTTGTTTTTCAGCTCTGAGGAGGCGTCCATGTCTTTGAACTCTCCAGCAATGTGGACAATACCATAACAGGTCATCACAAACGATAATAGGGTCTGTAATACAATCTGCAAAAAGAGTTTTTTTTTTTAAATTGATGAAAATGAAAATAACACGGACAACTCTCAGTGGTTTGTTGTGATTGACAGGCAGTTATTAAAATTGATCGTATTCGGATGAAAATCACTCACATCAATTGGTAGTGTCTCGTTTTCCTTCTCTGTGAGTCTCATGTATGACCGATCTGATGGGAGAGAAAATGCATTTTAGACAGTAATTAAAATGAACACTAAAACACTGTAACGGAAGGCAGCTAGACGGATCGATCGGCAAGAGACTGTATTCAAAATGTAATAATAAGCTAATCACACTAAATGTTTTATAACACTGGTGGTGATATTTTAACACGAACTACAGATGAAGGTTTCAGTGTTTCGCCCCTGCGACTGAGTCTGAACGGGGCTAACAAGCTAAGCTAGCTAGCTAGCTGCTGGACCGAAAGGCCCAACCTGCTGTTTTCTCACCCTGCCCGGTGACAAATGAGCCCCCCCTGAAATAAATACAGACACCGAGAGCTGTGCTTTCACTCCCCGCACCGAAACTTACGCTGTGCCGCTGAGAAAGCTGCATGAGCTAAGGCAAAAAGTCCGACACCGACAACACCTTTCCAGAACGACGAGGCCATCTTGAACCAGGGAGATGAGCAACTGTGAGCAGTGTCGTAAAATACTGTCGTAAAGCACCGCAACCGTGACGGGGTCAAAAAAAGAAGGATTTGATTTAAATAGATTTATATATTTTTAAATCATTTAAAGAGGAAAAGGAAAATTAAACTATGACAGCTTGTAATAAGCTAAAAATGTATAGTTTTATATTTTACTTTACTTTTTTAAAATGTATTCCCCATAGCGTTCAAATGTAATTATTTTATTTTATTTATTTATTGTGCCCTCTGTTGTACTGTATTATTTGTTTTGATTAAGTATTGTTCGTACCAAAGACCTCTCAAATGAATATTTACATTTGCGTATTTGTGTACATTTAATTGTACACCTCGTGGTGTTTTTAATGACACTTTATTTGTGTTTTTCATTTGTATTAATTTGTCATTATTTTTAAAAAATCATTCTTTAGTAAACAAATTGCATTTGAAAAAAACACATTGTGCAAAAAATATTCATTCAAACATGCCAGAGGGCAACCGCAATTGAGAAGGTAAAAATAAAAGTGTACTAAGTAGCGCGAGCTCTTACTTTGAAGGGATCAGCTAACATCCGCTGTAGCCGCTGCCCTTTCCTGTTAGCTAACACAGAGCTTTCATGTCACACCACATTTAGCTTTGTGTCTCTCTGATATATTAACTGAGCCTATACTTATATTTCGATTAAAAAACGCAAACATGGCAGAGGCCATTTCAAAGAAATTGAAAGCTGAATTAGAAAAATATACACAGATGCAAAAAGGTAGGTGCTAACTAGCGTTAGCATTGCATGGTTTCTTGTACCGTGCCATGTTGTGGCGAGCTAACTGACCATATTAGGACAGTTTGACTCATTCACTATTTCTTGTACATTTAAAGTGTTATTTATTGTTGCAACAAAACTGATATTAGATCATGAAAAAACTGATTGATATGTCCTCTCACTAATACCTGTCTGTTCATTAGATGTTAGCAAGAGTATGTCAGCCAGACAGAAGCTGGAGACGCAGCTGACAGAAAACAACATTGTCAAAGAGGTAAGAAA
>JAJHUR010094815.1:0-10341 GCA_027495735.1 Lutjanus campechanus | reverse complement strand
AAACACAACACAAACTAATAGGGCTTCACAAATTATTGTCTCACATGATGCACCACAACTCTAGAGATCTGCCAAAAAAAACCCAAGTATAAACATTTATTAACATTTATGCTTTTATTGCCTTCTAAAGTATTACCAGTTCACAGTATATATTTTTTTTACAGTCCATTGATTATGTCTACATGTAACCATAACGCAATAATTTTAACGATTTAAGTTCAACAGGAGAAATATTATTTATGTTAACTGTGCTTGTGTCTTGTGGACAGCTGCAGTTTTCCACCATTTTGAGCGTTACGGGTGAGTATGTTTCATCTTATCATCACCAGATTTAGTTGATAACATGTTTGGATCATCATGCAAAAGTTTATTTATGAATGTCCTGATTTTTATTCGTTTGATACTTGATAATAATAAACATGACAGTCTTCTTCAGGGTATATACTGTGGACATTTTTCTGCATCGTTGTCTCGAGTGTGAAACTATTTTCCTCCAGTCCAAATTCGTGTAGTCGTGGCCTATTTGACATAAAATTGCCACGATTCATGAACGTGATGCAGATACAAATTCCACTCATGTTCCCCAGGTGTTCCTTAAAAATCTGCGTGATTAACTGTAATCTGAACTGCACCAACAGAGTAATAGTGATAAATTTATAATACAGATTAAAAACATAGTACTGACTTTCAAGTGACACTGTCAGTCACTAAAATTACATATATGTATATTTTACAGGGTAGTTCAGCCTTGACGGATACATTTCTCTGAGTACTCCTCAGTTGGACTTGGTCGAACGTGTCACCAGCTTTAGTTTGAGTGGGTTTAAGGGTCCAACAAGGCCTGTAGGGTCCATCTTCAAAGGGATCTGGGGAATGGACAATTTCACTAAATTAGAAACTCTCTCTTAGTGCAAATTATATAAAAGCAATCATGTAGATCATGTCAACCTAAACATGTAATATATAATCACCTCTGTCTCCTCACAGACTGAGAAGCTGTAGTTCTGCAACACTTCCACCAAGGCCGCTTTAACCATCACCAGAGCAAATCGCATCCCGATACAGTTCCTCGGCCCGTACCCGAACGGCAGGTAAGCGTACGGGTTGATGCTCTGCTTGTTCTGTTTACTGAATCTTGAGAAACAACCATACAGTTACAAAGAAAGTAGACATTTTTCATACATTAAAGAATCTTCAAATGTACTACTTTACAGTACACACACACATATACACACGCTACCTGTCAGGTTTGAACTCCTCTGGCTCCGGCCACAGCTCAGGGTCGCGGTGCAAAGCGTAGACTGGAACCATAACGACCATGTCTTTTGGGATTGTGATTCCATTGATCTTGACAGTTTCTTTGGCTATTCGTTCCAGACGTGCAGCTGGAGGATAGAGCCTGTCACAAAACGAGAATACTTTTAAAATACTGTATGTTTTTATCAGATGAAACCTTCGATTCTGACAACCCCAAACTTAAAAATACATATTCTTGAAACCGGGTTTTCGTTGCCCTAGATTATGTGACCACAAACTAAACTATTCTCTTTTTTAGCAACTCTTAGCGGCATGGCTGTAGGGATGGCAATGGTTTGGTCTAAACTTATTGTAATTTAAAGGAGAATCTTTAATATATTTGCTGTAATGAATCATAAAATGACCATTATATGTCATCAGCGATCAAGGAAACATGGTGACATCAATGCTGCAGGCACGGTATCCCAATTTGAAATTTCTATTCCGAGCCGACATGACTGTTTAATAACCTCTTTCCAAAATAAACGAGAAAACATATAACATGACAAAAAAGTAAAAATAAACTGGGGTGTGATGGGATTTCACCACATTCAAAACACTGTGCTTTCGACTCAGCATCACTGTTTACCATCAAAATCCAGTAAAATACCAGTAAAAATCTTATCCTGCTCCTCTTTAACTGCCTAATGTACCAGTCACTATAACTTTGCCTACAGAGGCTCTTTTCATCTGGTTTAACAAAGAATCTGACCCAGTGGCAAGCATAAAAAAAAAACTATATAGAAACCGCCGTTCTTCTTCCAAATGGTTTCATTAACTTATGTAGATCATACAGATGCATCAGTATTAAAATGAAACTGTTTCATAACCAGTTAAAGCTCTTTGTAGCTGCTAAATGCTGCCTAGATTGTTGTTGATTCTTAGTGTTTTTGGTGCTAGGAATTACTTTTCTATATTACAAAGTAATTTAATTCAGTGCTAACACTCACTATGAAAACAAATCATCAACTAGCACACAAAAATGCTCATTACCTCAGCGACTCATTGACAACACTGTCCAGGTAGTCCATCTGCATCAGAGCTTCATATTCGATTGGACCCTTGAGAGTTGATGCAAATGCACAGTTTGATTAAACACAATTCAGATTTTGGTAAACTGTAGTGTCATCATGGAAATAAAATGGAGAGAATGACTCCTGTAGCACTAACTTCTGCTCTACCTTGTTAGGGAAAGTGGAGTCTATCTCCTCTTGCAGACGTTCCATGACATCAGGATTTCTGGCCAAATTGTAGGCCAAGAAAACGAGAGAGAGGGTGCTCGTCTCGGAACCGGCACCCATAAAAATTGCCATTTGAGAACTGATCTCATGATCGGTAAGACCTGTTAGGAGATGTGAGATGCATCGACAGGGAGGGAGATAAAAGGAGGCGTCAAAACCTGTGACATGTGAGTTTACATTTGTGCTTTTGTATGTGGTGTCAATGTTTAATTACCTTTATTCTGCTTTTTGTTCTTGGGTTCATCAGCAGTCTGAGAATTGATCATATGTTGAAACATATCTCCTGAATTCTGAAAAGAGGTCAGATAATTAGTATGCACTGGCTACATGAAATGGGATTATGTGATTAGTTTACCAAAGAAAGGTAACTGTAACCCATAACAGTTCTATAAAAAAAAAACATAATCAGATTGCAGATATTGTAGTAAAAGTGGGGATATTAGCAAGATTACAATTTTAAAATACATTTTCAAATAAAGAACAATACTACCACAACACTTCTGAGACAAGAGTTTCACAGCACCACTCTGGTCTGAGTGACACCAGCTAATCTTACCGTTCCCAATTCATTATCATGGCATTAAGTGAATGCTTCACTGTTCACTGGAAATTTCACATTATTTTGTCTTTAAATCAGAAAAGAGGAACAACATCACACTACAGCGACAGCCTTTAGCTGTGAAAATAATGTCATCATCCAAGAACTCAACATTAAATTTAAAGAAATATTTACAGGAAAGCCCAACTGCTAATGTTAGCTACACATACCAACTGCTAACATTAGCTACACATACCAACTGCTAATGTTAGCTTCACAGTCCAGCTGCTAACATTAGCTACACAGACCGACCATGTTTGTGAGGAGAGATCTTGTTATACCGTACAGCTGCAGATGTCTGGTTTTATGTTTAAGTTTGGAATATTTGGATTCATAGGATTTTTCTGGACTGTAAATGTGATGGAGTGCTTTGATTTGTCAGGTATTTGATTAACTGGATTAGTCAACAAAAGTCATACCTGACTTGTTATTTTATCAATAAATGTTGACAAAACGGTCCCTCCTCAAGGCTGATTTAGTACTGGATCAACTTCTCCTGGCAATGTAGATATTCACTTCCATGTTTTTGGAGCAACTTATGGACTTCTCATCTGTACTGGCTTTAAGTTCAAAGCTCTGTCTTGACATTTCACTGATCATCAAATGTTTAACTGGTGTTCAGGATCATGTGATTTGATGGAAAGTGACAGAAATGCTACAACCTTGATGTGAGAGTATTTGGTCAACTGCTGTTTCTGGTGTCAAGGATAAACTTGACTGAAGCCAACATAGACAAGAAGTCCAGAAACTGCTCCAAGAAAGAAACAAGAAAAAACTGAAATTTGAGCATCTATGTTTCCATGACAACTAGGCAGAAGCTCCAAAGAGATAAAGAGTGGATCTTGAGGTGAGATTGTTTTGTCAACTGTCTGGTTTCTCTATTTACACGGTACACATCTATATGACAATATATGGTTAAACATAGTGACATAGATGATTTTATCTATACAATGCTACTCTTGTTGTGTGTTTTGTCCAGACCTGGTGTGAGCTCCCACCGCGTTCTGCTTTGATCTTCTCTAAAAACATTTTGAAGAAACTAACAGAAGCCTTCGGGAACAAGGAGAAACCCAACAGCTCCAGGAGAGGAAGGAAAAAGGGAAAACATCCTGAGAAGGCAAAAAGGGAGTTGACAATTATTATTTTTAGTCTGAAAACTACAAGGCTGTTTACATTCATATGAAAAGAAAAAAAAGGTGTCGTGGAAAACTGGCGATGCACCTTGGAAAATGAAAAGCAACACAGGGAATCTGAACATATTTGAGGCGTGGGTGACGAAGGGACTTGACGGGTTGTTGATGGAGTCCAGATCCACACTGAGTGCACAGCTCGCCATCACATCTACAGCGTAGGGTCCAAAGATGCTGGAATACATGCAGTTATACCAATCATTGATCAATGGTTGAAAGGCTCCATCGCTGCTCCACAGTCTTTAGTTAATGACACTGCAGAGGATTGTTAACTAGATTTTTTTAAAAACAACCTTTCATGTCACATTTTAGTCACATTTTAAAAATTTTAAACTTTATTGTCAATGCAATCTCTACATCCATTTCCAGAGACTACACATTTTATATTATAGGGTAATGAAGGTCTGCTACTAATTGAATGAAGGATTGTCACTGATGTAATATTTTGTCTGCCACTAGGCCTGATAAAAACACTGGGATGAAGGTGGTAAAAATGGTAAAAAGAAATAATGCACCAGAAGAGTGGTTTTCAAACTGGGGTCCAGGGACCAACAGGGGTCCCTGAGTGGATTGTAGAAAGTCCCCAACAACAGGAGGAACAAAATATTTTTAACTTTTTTAAAAAATTAAAAAAAAAAAAAAGGTTTGGGGGGGATGAACACAAAGTTCTCTAAAATTGGGGCTCCATGGTCTAAAATGCATCTACTGTGGGGGTTCTTGACATGAAAAAGTTTGGACACCCCCACACTAGAATACACAAATCAAGCGGGCAACAAAATAATGAAAGATAATGAATAATGGGCTTTTATTGGTTTTGTCATCGGTGATTGTACTTAGCTTCGGAAAAGGAGGTTGTGACTGTGGACATGGATAGATTTTCAGTCAAAAATTTTAAATCGAAAGAAAAAAATACTTATTTTTGGTTAATGTCTTAAAAGAATAGTTCAAATGAAGATCATATGAAGCGACAGCCAGCTGGAAACAGCAAGCCTGGTTTTGCCAACCAACCCCTCTAAAGCTCCCAAATGAAAACGTTTGCTTCTCGTGCGGCCATCTTGGGTGGTGTTCTGTCATTTAAAGGGAGAGCTCACCTCAAAATCAAAAATACATATTTTTCCACTCACCTGTAGTTCTATTGATCCATCTAGATCAATCTCTTTTTTTGGGGTGTGAGTTGTAGAGTTTGGAGATATCGGCCGTAGACATGTCAGCCTTCTCTCCACTAAATTGACTAGTCCTGTGATGATTAAAGCAACAAAAAATATAGTTGAAAAATTAAAAACCAGTGTCTCTTTCCAAAAATCATGACCTGGTTACTCAAGATAATTCAAACCTTTTTGTGAGCAGTTTCATGCAGGAACTAGTTCCAGTATATTCTAAAGCGGTTCCAGTAGTTTCTACTGTTTTTGCATGAAATTGCTCACAAGGTCTGTGGATTATTTAAGTGTAACCAGGTGATGGTTTCTGGAAAGAGATGTGGCTGTATTTTTTGGCAGGACTAGTGACACCTGGTTCCATTATATTGGAGAGAAGGAAGAAATCTCTGCAGGTAACTCACACCCAAAAAAAAAAATAAAATAAAAAATTGTATTTTTTGCAAAAAAAAGGAATACTGGATTTGATTTAGTAAGCATTTAAGATGTGGTATTACTCACTCTCTCACAGTAATAACTTCCTCATTTTGCACTTTGGACTGCAGGCAGGCTGTCAGTTTGCGGGAATGATGCTTCATGATGTTAAACATCTTAGACAAAAGAAAAAGTGCAAAATCAACAGAAGTACATGACAAATGTAGACGACGTCATTTTCAGTCAACCCAAATATGAGTTAAATAAATGAGAGAAAACTGACATTTTACCTCTTTTATACGCCCAGAGGTGAAGGTAGGAGAGAGGATGTTACGTATCCGTCTCCACTCATCATTCTCAACAACAGACACTGCGTCATAGAGGTCTCCATTCAGACGGAGGTTCTAAAGGGGCAAAATGGTCAGAACACATGTGTTTGCGTATGTGGAACAGCTGTTTAGAGCAGGGGTGGAAGTAACTAATTACAAGTACTCAAATTACTGTAGTTAAGTAATTTTTTGGGTACTTGTACTTTTATGAGTAGATTTTCAAGTCTGTACTTTTACTTGTACTTAAGTATTCATTTAACCATGTAATCTACTTGAGTACCGAGTACAGTTTGAATTAATATCCAAACCTTTTATCTGCATTTCTGCAGCCAATCAGGTGATCTGATCACAAACGAACCAATGAAAACCACACTGCAGCAACAGCAGGTTTGAAGTAAGGATGATAAATCATTGATCTTTAATCGATTAATTGGCATTAAGAATTTAACCAATTAAAAATGTATTCATGGATATTTAATAGTCGTTGCAGTGATACACCTCACCTGACTTTGCCGAGACATTAAAAATTAACCGCAAAAGACGCCATTTTCGCCATGTTTTTAGCAGAAATATCAGCTGTTGCACATAGCTGGTAAGATGTAAACATGGCGTCGATCTCGCGAGACTTCGTATATATCCTAATGGCCGGACATGCCGAAGTCTCGCGAGATTGACGCCATGTTTACATCTTACCAGCTATGTGCAACAGCTGATATTTCTGCTAAAAACATGGCGAAAATGGCGTCTTTTGCGGTTAATTTTTAATGTCGCGGCTTGCGGACACTTGGATTACACCACACAAGCAGGATGGAGACATTTTGTGTTTGTTTTGTGTGCTATTTTTAACGTTTTATCCGTGGTCACCATTCACTGCCATTGTACTGGATGAGGCTGCTACTCTGCTTCTCCTAAAACTCCAGGACTGTTTTGGAAATTGAAGATTTTCATCCACCATCACATCGACATGGTGGTGAGTATATACTGCGTGGGTTAATCTCTTAAAGTGGAATATCGCTTTAACTTGTGGCTTCCTAATGTTGCTAGTGCTCAACTATATATCAAAATAATCAAAAATACTAACTAATACACACCATGTACAAGTTATTTCAACTAACTAATGGATGAAAAAGCAGTCAGGTGACACCGACAGTCTATAAAGCAGATATAAAGCGGATATACGTCACACTAGATAGTGCAACAGGTGTTCTCACCCGTCGGTTGGTGAAGTAGGTGAAGCACTCCTTCACCAGGATGGTTTTCAACATGTCAGGCTCCATCACAACCAGGACGGGCATCTTGAGCTCGTACATGCTGGACATTTAACACAAACACACGTTCACATTTTATGTGTCATTGAGTGTTAAAGTGTAAAACTTAGCTCTCACAGTATTTGTACAAAAAGCTTTGTAGACTCACCCCCACACTTTTCCATACTTCCGAGCACACTCCACGTCATCAAGGTAGTAAACCTTGCAATAGAGAATACATTTTCGTTATAATTACCAAAATACATAATTGTCTTAAATAATTTAAATTTAGATTTACATACAGGGTTGAGCCTGCTAACTGTGCCCAAGTACATCAGTGGCTTGGTACCTGGGACCCCCAACTTCTCAAATATCCCATAAGTCCAGTTGCCATACCTGTGCGCAACATTAAATCACATTTTCAAAACAATGTCAGTCAGGCTAAACTTTGGTGCATACGACCGAGTTCACCCAAAGTACAAATGCATTATATCAAAACAAAACTCTGACTCTTACATAACAAATAGGCAAATGAATGTGATGAGCAGAATCCATGTCTCTAAAGAGAAGAAAGGCAGGTAGTCCATGTCTCTCTCGTCTTGCTCGTTGTTGTCTCACCTTTGCTCCCCTAACTCCGCAGTTCACAGCAGCTCATCCGGGTACTTCGCTCCTGCGTCATCCTTCCGCACTTGTTTGGAGAAAACAACAACTCTTTGCCTGTTAAAACGCGTAAAATAAGACAAACCGCATTACTTTTGAGCTATTAGCCCAAACCCCGTGGGCAGTCTGGTAGGTTGGTTAAACTTAGGGTAAGTATTTGCCGATCAAGAAAACAAACGCTCTGATGAGGCTCATGAAGGCTTTAAACAAACGCGCAAGCATTTGTTTATTGTTATGTAAGCTAATTATATAACTGAAATATGAGTTTTTTTGTCCTCCTTGACTTGAGGACTTGAGATGTGCAACCCTTTCAAATTTTTTGAATATTGCTCACTGGATTTTGGGTCTAGCACGCCTCTAAAATCCTCTTGTTGAAGCGCAGCTTCCTTTAATAAATTTAGTTGATAATTGTCTGCCTCCATCAAAGTGGAAGAACGAGTCCACCCAGTGGTCAGAGTTGGTATAGCCCGACATCTACAAGTACCTTATTGAACCTTCAGGGAATGTATTTCTGACATCTGCCACTTTTTAAGACACTATTTTGTTGTTTTAGCAGTCTGTCCACTGTGGTGATGTTCTTTTTTTTCACTTCCTTTGCATGGACATTTTTAAACAAATAGAGAGAGAAACAAAAAGGAAAAAAAGGCCACTTCCTTCCTCCTGTTCAGCAACACAACACCCTGAAGAAAAAACAAAAGGCAGGAGTTTCTGCCACCCACACATCCGAGTGTATGTCTGGACATGTTTTTCAGTGAGCACAGATTGCAAAACAAATTGGACAAACACACACTTGAGTTTTAGAAAGCCCCCTAAAACCACCTTAAAATCGCCGAAGTGAGGGTTAATAATTGTTAACAGTTTAATATTTTCATTTTCAACTGATTGATGTGCAAACACCCAAATAATAACAAATCAATTTCACTGCGAGCAATTTTTGAAATACAAATTTATTTGGGTTTCTAAGACTCAAAGATTCAAGTTAATTATCTCAACAAAAGATCAATAGTTGATTTTTAAAAAATTCCAAAATTTAAGAGTTTGAGTTTGATTCAAAACTCAAAAATCTCGTGATTTTATCAGTCTCATATCTCAACTATATTTTTACAATGAAATACGAGACACTAATATTGTTTTAAAAACTAAATATTTACATTACACTGTAAAAAAAAAATCAAAATTCCAAGACAACTGACCACAATATTAGTTGGTAAAACTTAAAACTTAAGAGTTAAAGTTGGGTTCAAACACTCCACTTTTTCACTTTTACAGTGTACAGTGAACTTTCTTCATACAGGCAATATAATAATTTAGGTCACAAAATGCGGCGTCAGAGATGACGCTAATAAACATGATTATTATAAATGCTGCTGCAATACTTGGTCTCCTCCTGTCAATGATTCACTGGACTTTCCCCGCCTGCCATTGGTTCAACTCTCACACACTTGCCCTACTCACGCAACAGGTCTGAGCAGCAGGAGATAAAAGCCGCTCGCTGGCTGTGATTTGAGGCTTTAGTTAAACTTGTGCTACCTTTGCTCGAGGAGAGGAAAAACGTGCAGAGATGGGCTACTTCTTCTACTTCTCCGCTGAGACATGGACCCTCCTGGTTGTTCTCATCACACTGTTCTGTGTGTAAGTGTTTGAGAATATCTTTCCCAGGTGTTTGTGCTGTGTTGTATGTGTGTTTGCCTGTACGTATTAAAATAATCTCTTCTGTTTTGGCTCTGTTTTTTTGTTTTGATTTGCACAGGTTTGTTTACTGGCCATATGGAACATTCAAGAAAATGGGCATCCCTGGTCCCAAACCTATCCCATTCTTCGGCACTATGCTGGCTTATAGAAAGGTTAGTAAATATAACTTTTCAGAGGCAAAACACCAAAGATTTATACCAGATTTATATCAATATGTTCAAGGTCAGCTACGTAAATATTATATAATATTAAATAAACCAAGAAACACCCGACAAAGTGTAAGTGGAATATTGATACACATAACCCTCTGATACACCTTCAAAAAACTTACACTAACACACCTTTGCACATAAATGTGCGCATGAAAATTCAAGCTATAAAAAAAATTATGAATTATCATCATTTCAAAAATCTTTTTTTTTAATTTTGTAAAGCAACTTCTGCCCTAACCATACATATCAAATAGTATATATATATATATATATATATATATATATATATATATATATATATATATATA
>JAJHUR010094813.1:3106-31611 GCA_027495735.1 Lutjanus campechanus | reverse complement strand
AATATAAAATGGTGGCCTGCCTGGTCAAGATCTTTCCCATATTACAACTAACCAGTCAGTAAAATGTGTTTCTAAAACCAGTTTAAGCAAGATATGAGCAATGTAGTAACCAAATCTTTATCCAAATTTGATCAGCACTGCTTACTTGTCTGAGTTTTGTGAGCTCTGTGTGTTGCACTGGACCGACTCTCTGAGAATGACCCGTCTACCACAAGGTAACCCCGTCCTTAAGCATAACCTGCTTTATCATCTATTTCAGTGGTCCCCAAATGGTGTGCTGAGGCACACTGGTGTGCCGTGAGGCAAGTCCAGGTATGCCTTGGGATTTTGTGACCATCATGTATTATTAATGGAATATACAACTACAGAAAAAGTTATGAAGTCATTTTTAATTTACTCTATCAGTACTTTGTATGCACCAATTTCCCTACAACAATACACCTTACGAAAAAGTGAACCCCAGGTTTTGCGGTTTGCGCGGTTGCTCGACGGGTGAATTATTAAGAATGTGACACAAATCAAAGGCTCTGATTGATTTTTTTCCCCACCAACACTCTGGGAACCCTGCATCTGATTAGCTAGTACTCATCGCCGCTGTTGGTTGGGTTGGTTTTACAGTCTAATATTTATTTATTTATTTATTTGTTTATTTGAATGGGACAGTGCACATTGATGAACATGTTAAATCATGTAAAAATGCCGGATTGTAGCATGATGCTAATTTCCATCCGTAGTCCCAGTAACATAAAAACAAATTAAGACAGAACAACGTATACAATACAGTAATACAGGCGTGCCTTGAGATTTTGGCTGCCTTTTTGTTTGAAAAGCACAAAAAAGTGGACCATGATTTACAAAATGAACATGATGTTGTATTGAAGAAGACTTGAAACTAGTGACTGAGACCTTTAACTCATTAGAAAACTGTTTACTGAGGTCATAATTCAAGTAAGAAGTTGGTCATTTTGCCATAAGACTTTTCATTTTTTTTGCTGCCCCCTGTCGGTCATCAGTATGCAGTTTTAATACAATTCTGCATTGGCTTCACTTTTTAGACGTGGAAGCTCCGTCCACTCTTTAATATACAGTCTATGCAAAAATGTCACAACTCCTAGACTCAGTAAACACGACCCCATTTGAAGGCAGCAACTGAAAGTGGAGCAATTGCTAAAGACCGAGGAGTCGATGGAGACCAAAACTGAGCTAAAAGGAATGTAAATACTGGACTTGCATTCAATCAGGCCAACAGACACACAATTTCTGCTGTGTCTACTGGATGCATAGATATGGAATTGTTTGCTAAAACATTTTTAGCACATCTTTTTAAGGCAATAGTATCTCAACATTACAGCTTGTTGTGCTGCCCCCAAGTGGCCAAAAAAATCAGTGAACACAGGTTTTCAATTCATGTTAAGGACTCGCTCTTCTGAGGTTTCTGTGATCAAGGTGTATATTTCACATTACATTAAATGTTGAGTCAGCCAACTCTAATTTACTCTAACTCTCATTTGTTCTGCTAAATTGTTGTTATTCATGCTTCAGAGTACACACAATCTGAGAGCAGACTGAGCTAAATCACCTAATATCCTCAACATTACACCAAAACCACCCGAGAAACAAATCAGACCAGGGTCGAGTGTCTCCAGCTGAACCGTGAGCCCGTGGCAGATGACTGTCAGGGATACGGCACAAACAGTAATGAACCCGTGGTTGTGAATGAAATCGCCTGGTTGTTGTGAATGAAATGATAAATTGGCGTCTCAGTCATTAAAAGTGTGGAGAGAGAAACATGAGTCATGCAGCCTGGAGCACAATCAAAGCTTCCTGCTCCTCCATCTCCGTCTCCGCCGATGGACCCGAAGCAGGCGGCTCTGAAACGAGCGATCAATGCACTGCACCCGAACAACTCAAGCGCAGGATTAAGAATACAATACGTGCAACAACAGCAAGCAGGAGTGCACATTGTGTGTAAACGCTCATCCTTTGCATCATTACTGTGGGCTAAGTGGTTGCATAAGACGTAGAATGATATCATATTGCGGCTGTGGGGTGCAGAACATGAACATGCGTAAGTGCACATGGAAGGGCCTTTTGTTGCAGCTGACCACATCGTTATTTCACAATAAAATCTGAAATTTTACTCAGTATGATAAGTATAGAGCAACTTCTTTGCCTTATAGCTGTGCCTGTATTTGGAAAGAAGACCAGCAGTCAAAGTTGAGGGAAATTATCTTAAAGGTGTAGTTAGCGATGTGGGAGAAAACGAGTAGAGAGGTTGTTGATATTTGAAGTGTAAACGAATACAGACCCACCCCTCCCTTCATACTCCACCCCGGTCTCTACCCCCGAAGTTCATGGACGCGCATAGTCATGGAAACAGCCGTAGAAACTAAAGCAGCAGTAAAGCAGATGAAATAGCCAAGTTGTGGGTTAGCACACTGCTAAGCCGCAAAGCTAAGGTTAGCTGACCCATCAGACAACTGTACCCACAACTCGACTGCTATTATAAACAGATAACATCACAGCAACAGTAGATTTTGGCAGATTAGACAATATGATGAATGCCCGACAGCTGTTACTGTTATGTGAAGCACCGCAAAGCTAATGTTGCTCACCTGTCCAGCAGAAAGACGTCGACCTCCACGTCCGTTTTTATTCCGTTTTTTTATTTTATTTATGCTCCTCCGACCGTTTTCTCTTGGGCTGTTTTTCAGCCATGGCAAATGCAAAATATCTGCACCTGATATACCGTCTCTCTCTCTTACTCTAACTGTGCATGCTACGCAACCTACTCCTCCCCCTCCCCGCTATGTCTGGCCTGTGCATGAGTATGAACCAGCCCCCCGGGGCGTGAGGGGGTGGACCCATGTTCTGGTGGCTCGGTCCGAGCCACAGATTTACCTGCTGAAATTCAGAGCCCAGGCTGTGTATTGAAACTGGACTTTTTCCAGCATGCTCTCAGAAGTGACAGCTTGTGGATAGTGAGGAGAAATACGGTGACTAAAAGTGCGTCGGATTATATCGCTAACTATACCTTTAAATTGCAGTGATGCTGCATTCATGTTTCTTGATGTGTTTATTTTACTGCAGTTCATGGTATCAGAATATAACATATAATAATATCAAAATTAAGTACTTGGATAAAAGTTAAAAGTAGCACTCCGTATGTCACCGTTTACATTTTGAAAGTTAATTTTTAATTTATAATAACAAGCAACTTTGGGTAGAAGAAATATCTGTTAACATCACATTGTTTGTGCTTTTCCAAACAATGTATTTGGATTTGAATGCATCCCCAATTTCCAGCATCAGTGACATCATTTATCCCTCGTATGAAGTTTAAGGTAATTATTCCTTTATTTTACAAAATTATTAATTATTAAAGGAGAAATGTGTAAAATATTCACTGTACTAAATCATAAAATGACCACGATGTGTCATCAGAGAAAAGTTTCCATTCCAGACTGGTTTGTATGTCTGTTTCACATTAATCAGAGTTCAAATTAATGCAGAATTATCGCCAAATGAGTTAGTGCCTGTCTGTGAGTCTTAAGAAATCATCAATAATCTTGTAGAAGGTGCAGATGTTATTAACTGTTAAATTGAGTAAAATGTTAATGGAGTTTGGCAGACAGGTAGCCACTAAAACTTCAACTTCAGTTAATCTTCAAAGTGTGTATTTTCAGAGCTGTGGGCTTTTGTTTTCAGGATAACAGGCTTCACTTTACACTGACAGATGACTGACAGAGTTATTATCCATTACAGAGTAGGACTCAGCATTGTTCGGCATTGTCAAAAATGCTGCGTTCGTCTTGTGCTTGTGAAGTTTTAGTGTCCCTGCTGCAGCCTGCAGGCTACAGCTCTTCACTGGTCCACCCAAACCCTTGGACCTGGGATCTCTGCTGGCTCAGACACGCAATTTTTATGGCCAATCGGGTCCAGGCCGGTTCCCGTTCTATTTCTGTGAGTCCCAGCCTGTTAAACATTATGTGGTTAACATTAAATGTTATGTTAATATTGTATTAAATTTATCTGCTGAGAGAGATCCTGCTCTCTACTTGTATTTCCTTATTTTTTCTCATTGGTTTGCTGTGCTCGGGATGTTTCATCAACCCAAAACACTGCCATTTGACATCCTGATGCATTTAGGAACAGCTTGGACCAATCCCTCTGATGAACAATGTTACCGTTAGCAGCTGACAATGATCATGTCGCTGTTAAAGCTCAAAAAGGAAAACAGTTGATGTTACCTTTGATGTGCCAGATAACCACGAAACTGTACAGCTGAAACTACATGAGTCACATTTGTCGTCTGTGCAGTAAGTGGATTTAATGCAGCGTTTCCCAGTCCTGCCCTGCATGTTTTAGATATGTCCCTGCTCCAACACACCTGATTCAAATAAACAAGTCGTTATCAGGCTTCTGCAGATGCTTGATGACGAGCTGATTGTTTGAATCGGGTGTGTTTGAGCAGGGAAACAGCTAAAACATGCGGGGCAGCGGGCCCCAAGGACCAGGATTGGGAAACACCGATTTAACAAGTGGATCAACTGGGGTATTTCAGCAGGAGAGGAATAACAGAAAACCTTGATGCATTTAACAACTTTGTTGACGAGGAGTTACGGCCTGCACAGCAGAGAAGGCTGCCAATGTTACATTAGGTAAGACACAAAAGTTCCTTATGACAACTTGTAAATGAATGTTAACTTATTAATAATAGTCAGCTGTGAAGTTGGTGCCGATCAGGTCTGTGTCTCCTGCCTGGTTTTGGTTCTACTTTAGTTGGTTCTGCAAGAGTCCAGGCCCCAGCTTTCAAATAATAGGCAGGTCTGATTGGGTTCTGGGTATACATTTCTAACATGAACTGCAGTACCCATTTCTGAACGCTAGGGTTTTGCATACTTTCCCTTTAATTATGCTCCTATTAGAGTTTTATGGCACAGATGCAAATAATTAGATTTCAACTATTCAGCATAATGCTTTGTGCTGTGTAGCATCAGTAGGTTATACACAAATTCTAAGTGAAACAGCACTATGACTAGAAAAATGCAGATCTCCACCAGGCAGTCCAAAAAGAATATTTGGATGTAAACCCTGCAATTTAATTACCTTTTTTTTTGTTGCCAGTGACAGATTATTATTACATTTATTTTGTCATTTAATTACATGTAACTAGTTGTTATATTTTGTCCTAATTACTGTGTAAGTTTGTGAGTTATAACCAAAAATGTGTTTTGAGAGGTCACAGCGATCTTTGACCTTTAACTACCAAAATCTAATCAGTTTATCTTTGAGTCCAAGTGCACGCTTGTTCATACAAGAATTGGACGGATATGGGGTCACGGTGACCTTTGTCCCTTGGCCACCGAAATCTAATGAGTTCATCCTTGAGTCCAAGTGTTTGATGACAAGTTTGATGACGTTCCCTCAAGGCGTTCCTGAGATATCATGTTCTCAAGAATGGGATGACCCAGAAACATAATGGTCACAGCTGTTGCCAGTGTAGAGCTATAAAAAAAAAAGGTTTTTCAAGGTTTTGAAAAGTCCTGAATCACAGAGGTCCTTCAACATACAGTCAAGAATGTGCACAAACATAATTAGGCTGATGGATCAGCTCTGGACAAGCTTTAGGTCTGATTTTCCTGCACACACATGCAAGCGATCACATGATCCCCTCCAGGTTTATGCCTGCCAGAGATAATTAGTTATTTTCACCTATTTTTTTGTGATCTAGCTTACCAGTGTTTGCTGCTAGTGAGATGAACTGCTACACAAATCGCTTGAGTGATTTAACAAATCAAAGTTTCTCTCCTAATAACAGCCTGGTTAGAGCCGGTAATCAAAGATCAGTTTATCCTTTGGTCCACAGTCATCAGAAAAAGGGTGACTGGTGAGGGGTCGAAACAACTTTCAAACTGAAAAAAAAAAACTGATTGAAAAGCTGAAGAAAGAATAACATGGGCGTTGAACTCCAGCGTCCTGGTTCTCTTGATCATTTACAGCAGGAAGAACTGACTGAGTCACCATGTTTCAATGCAGGAAAGTCTGCAAATGCCATCTGAGGTAATAATGGAAAAAAAGTAATGTACTGCAAGTTACTGCTGATCCATATGGAATACTAAATGAAGCAATATTCTCAGGCTCACTGGGTGACTGAAGCACATCATTGCTGTTAAAGTGAAACTGATTCCTTGAGGCTGAATTTTTCAATCAGGTGCTTGTTATGGCTAAAAATATAATCTCATGTGGGCACCAAACTGCAATCAGCTGATTGTCTTAATGCCTATCAAACTTCATAGAAACTGGTGACCTCATCAGTTTAAAGTCCTCCAATCCCCGCCCATTAACAAGTAATCCATTACTTTATCAGTAACGACCCCCCCTTGCTGCGTTGCTGTCGTTGTTGTTGTTGTTGTTGACTTTTTGAGGCATATTTTGCCCAGCAACTTTTACGGGATGACTCACCCGAGGCGGCTGTTACGCATGACAAAAAGAAAAAAAAAAAAATCAAAGGATAAGGTGGAGCGAGCAGATGGCAGGAGCCAGATAAAAAGGTGTTTGGCGCGGGAGGAGCGAATATTTGAGACGGGAAACGGGCCACATGATGCCGCGCACCGGGACCATGCGGAGCTCCAGGCTGCTCAGCGGGGCGCTGCTCTGCGCGCTGCTGCTGCTGCTCTCCAGCGCTGCCGGAGCCGAAGTGTTGGACACCGAGTCCGAGGAGGAGCTGAGCCCCAGAGCCCTGCGGGACTTCTATCCGAAAGGTCCGAACCTGACCAGCGAGAAACAGCTGGTAAGCTTCACATCTGCGCTTCTTCTCCCCGGCACTACGCGCAAAAAAGACGATGCAACTTGAAATCTTTTTTTTTGCAAAAAACGAAAAACTAAAAAATATAGTTTTTAATTATCTCATCAAATTAAATTGTATTTTTTCTATTTAATACTTTGCATGTGTCATTGAAATTCAGTGATATGTTGAATAAAGACTTTTCTAATGTTTTTATATGCCATCAACCTGCAGATTTACGGCTAAATCTGACACATTTGCATGATGGACTTAAGTGCTCATGTTAATTAATGTGCATTGTCCCTTCTTAAATAAAATAAACATAAACATGTCTGTTACCACCTTAAAATAAACCAAACTCTATTCAGAAAAGCATGCGTTTAAGATTTCCCCCTGTCATATAACTTCTGTCCTGTGCAGATAATATTTCTGACACTTTATCTCATCGATTTATGTCCTTTTTTGATAAAATTATAATAATTATATATAATCATATTAAATTATGTGCATTTTATTTGCATAATATCGTTAATTGGCTACTCGCGTGACACTATTTTTATTTGCTTGTCTGCAAATAACAAATGCGCATTCATTACGCACTGGTTTTTATGTTTCCTGCAGCTTGGAGCTCTCCAAGAAGTTCTTGAAAAGCTGCAGGCTAAGCGGCTGCCTTTATGGGAAAAGAAATTTGGCCAAGTCCCAACGGTATTGTACATTCTTAAAACACATTGTATTGATCGGTGCGTGTTGTCGGAGCAGGGAGAAATGACTCTGTCAAACCTGTGGTGTTGTTGCCTCTCCCCTCAGTGTGATGTCGGGGAGCAGTGCGCCGTGAGGAAAGGCGCACGGATCGGGAAGATGTGCGACTGTCCCCGAGGAGCTTTCTGCAACTTTTTCCTGCTGAAGTGCTTATGAGCCCGAGCCGGACCTGAATGTAGCGTCGAGATGAGATGGAGAAGGGAAAAAAAAGAAAACAAACTGTCACTCGATTCCTTTGTAATTACTGTCATATTTTTTTATGATAGCCTACAGCTGAGGAGCAGAAGGTGACTGCCCAGTCCTGAGATAAGAACTACAGTAGTTCTATGATGAAGTATATATTTTAGAAGTATATTATATCACAGAAAAACTATAAGTCTCTGTCAGGAAATTATGGTGATGAGTTCCTGTAAATAACCAGAACCACTTTATGTCTGTAGAAGAACCACAGGGTCATTATTGTGATGTAATAGGAGCTAAGAAATTACCCACAATGCACAATGAACCCCCTCCCAAGGACCATACACTCGCTGTAAAGCAATATTAAGGGAATATTATAGTGATTCTTCTGGGCAAATCCAAAACCTGTGTTTTAAACTTGAACTATTTTGTTTCAGATGAATGTTTGTGTATGACTCATGGTAACAATAATAATAATAAACTGTGGATCATCTTGTTTTGTAAAGCAGTGGGCTGGCCGCTTGTTCTTTTCAAACTGCTCCATCACACGGGCCGCTGAGCTTGGAGTCAGTTATATAACACATGTTTTGATTTTTTTCATGTTAAGGACCTCAGTCAATATTTGAGGAATGATGACGTGGATGTGACTGCCATCTGTGACGTCACACCTCCCCAGGGGGAGGCGGTGGTTTGCCAGGCTGCTCCATTGACAATAACAGGGCCGGGTGAGCGGGTGGGTGGGGAGTGGGGTGAGAGAGATTAAAATGAAACCTAATCCAGCTGCAGAGGAAGTAGTTATGAGCCACAGAGTGACTGTCACGTCTCAATCAACATCTCAGTCACACTGAGCCTCCCATTCACTCTCAATAGAGCAGCGTCACACTGTTTCTGACGTTATGCTGCAAATAAATTCAGATTCACAGTGACCTAAATCTAAATATTCATGGCACATATACAGACATTCTCATATTTGAGCTTTAATTCAAACATTTTGGCTGCAACTCTACACTCTTAAAAGGATGTATGTGCAGAGTTTGAGACTAGGAGGCTGTTTTCACATTCGTCAGGAGAAAGTTTCTATGTACTCACCTTAAAACTTGAGTTTATGACATGTATACGGTGATGGAAGAAGTATTTAGATCCTTGACTTAAGTAAGAGTACAAAGTACAAAGTACTCCACTACAATTAAAAGTTCAGGGGTTTCATTCATTAAAAAAATGTTCTGGTCTGTGGATAATTTCTGTCAGGACGAAAAACTTTGCTTACGCAGGTTCGAAGTTCTGTGGTTTTCAAACTGGGGTCTGGGGACCAACAGGGGTCTTTGAGTGGGATGTACTCTGGTTTGATCATTTTGTAAACCTCTTTTCTTGGTTGTTACCGTTTTCCAGCTCTTCTGAGCTGTGGAAACAGGCTAAAACTCCTCTTTCTTTCTCTTTGTTTATTCTTCTTTTAATCAACACCAAAATGGCAAGACAGTGCAGTACTGTACAGCCAACGTCAGGGTCCATGCATGAAATAATAATTACAATGATGCCGTGGAAATATTCCTACTGGAATACATCATGTACACAGTAAACTGCACAGCTTAATAAGAAACACAAAATTAGCACAGCAACTGAAGTCATGAAAATAACTACAGTAATTACTGTTACACTTGATTGACTATGAAGACTTTATTATTCCTTACAGTCCATGGTTTAATGTGCATCTGTTGTGGGGGTCCTTGACATGAAAAAGTTCGGGAACCCCTGATCTTTAAATCTCAAATTAATGTAAAATTGACGGCACCTGACTTACAGTCACTGACTTTGTCTTGTTTAATGCACCACAAATGATTATGGTTTAATCAGGAGGAGGCAGGGACCAAAAGAAAAGCAAACTTTTGGAAGAAAACAGGAAAACTAAACACTGGCTCGAGATATGTCCTTTTGCATTTTCCTTTAAGTTCCATCTAATAATATTTTTTCTGGATTCCTTTACTACACTCATCTCATATCCACTCTTCCTCTCTGCTACCTGCCAGCAGTCGTCAATAATGCAGAAGAGACAAGTACAAAATGTTGACTTAGTCGATCTTTGCTCGGCTCTGTGTGTGTGTTTGTGTATATACTTGGGATGTGCGTGTGCACATGTGTGTGTGTTACCATTTGGGAAATCAACACAGACCTAAAGGCAGACTGTAGATTGTGCTGACAATCAAACTGACCCTGTTTTTTCCCCTGTTTGTCCTGTTATTACCTGGAACAGCATCATTAATATTTCACTGACAGGTGGAGGGACTCTGAGTGTTTCAGACATGAATGAAAAACTCTACCTCAGAGTGTCTCTCTCTCTCTCTCTCTCTCTCTCGTGTTAAGATCACTCATTGGAAATTATCCCTTAGAAAGCCTGACATCATTTCAAGTGATCATGTGTAAAATTGTAAAGCCTCCTGGCTGTAGCTCAGGAGGCAGAGCAGTTTGATCTCCAGCTCCTCCTGTCCACATGCACAAGTGCTTGCCTGTGTGGGAATTGTTTCAATTGTCCGATGTGAATATAATTATAGAGTGTGGTCTAGACCTACTCTGTATGTAAAGTGTCTTGAGACAACTTTGTTGTGAATTGGCGCTATATAAATAAAATTTGATTTGATTTGATTTGAAGTGTCCTTGTACAAGACACTGAACCTTAAATTGCTCCTGACGTTACTGGCTCCTCAGGCCGGTACCTTACGCTGCAGTTTGCTGCCAACGCTGTGTGTGTGTGTGTGTGTGTGTGAATGGATGAATCAGAGGTAAATTGTAAAGCACTTTGGATAAAATCGGTTTATAAATGCAGACATCAGCCATTTAAATCTCATTTACACAGAATATGTTGCTTATTATAGCTTGGTAACTCTGATGACATTTGACACATTCATGCTCCACAGAGGAACATGAACATGCCAATGAATTCATTGACATGTTCATGTTGTTATTGTGAGGTCAAACTAGTTTTGAGCAGTTTTGAGTTGGCTGAAGGTGATTTAGTCAACCTAGCATTGTGGCGCCATGAATCATCCATCAGTCAGTTGTCCACTTCAGTCCAGACTAAAATATCTAAACATGTAGTCGATGTACATTAAATGTGCACTGATCAGCCACAACACTGAGACCACATGTTTAATAATGTGCAGGTCGCCCTCATGCTGCCAAAACAGCTCTGACCCAGTGAGGTCTGGACTCCACAGACGTCTGAAGGTGTCATGTGGCCTCCAAGACGTTAGCAGCAGATCCTTTAAGTTCTGTAAGTTGCGATGTAGAGCCTCGGACTTGTTGTTCCCACAGATGCTCGATCAGATCGAGATCTGGAGAATTTGGAGAACACCACCCTCATCCATCACTCCATAGTCCAGTTCTGATGCTCACATGCCAATAGTAGGTGCTTTCAGTATTAGACAGCATGGACACTTTGACCAGTCATGGTTACAGAGTCATACGCAGCAAACTGGACAGCAGATCTTCTGTGAGATTGGACCAGACGGGCTAGCCTTTGCTCCCCACGAGCATCCATGAGTCTTTGGCCCCCGTGACCCTCCTGGCAGTTCACCAGTTGTCCTTCCTAGAACCACTTTTGGTAGGTACTAACCAGAGCATGCGAGGAACACCCCACAAGACCCACTCATCACATCAACTTGAAAAACTGACTGTTCACTTGCTGCCAAATACACACCACCTCTTGACAGGCGCCACCATCATAAGATGGTCACTGTTACTTACTTTACTTGTCAGTGGTTTTAATGTTGTGGCTGAGCAGTGTATGTGAACAACTATGGGATGGATTGGCATGAAATTTTGTACTGTCATTCGTGACCTCATGAGGATGAATCTCACTGACTTTGGTGATCTCCTGACTTTTCCTCTAATGCCGCCAGCAGGTCAAAATTTTCACTCATCCAGAAAAATATCTCAACATCTAATCTATGGGTTGGCATGATTTTTAACATATATTTGTGGTTCACAGATGATGAATCAGGTAACAATCAAGATTAATTCTCTTCGGCAGCACCATTGGTAATAGCAGTAATTGCAGGCATGTTTTTGGACTTTACTACCCAGAGATCATCATCTGTAGTCATCAACTTTTCCTTTGTTCTTTCAGACAGCCATTATCCAGAAAACAAAAGCTCAATGTGTCGAAGGCCCATTGTTCCAAAAGTACACCCTCTCCCTGGAGTTTTTTGTCCTTGAAGAACAGTGTGTAAGATTTACGAGGACTTATTGGCAGAATGTGGCAGATTTGGAAATATGTTTTTATTAGAGTATAGTCCCCTGAAATTAAGAAACATTGTGTTTAGCATTGTGTCCTCCATGGAGGCTGTCATGTTTCGATAATAACCCAGAGACGACAAACCAAACACTGGCTCCAGATACGGTGAGTTTAATGTGAGTTTTGAAGCCACTGTAGGTTCTCAAACATGCTTTTGGAACGGGTGAGTGAAGTGACATGTTCGCAATCTGCAACGTCACCACTAGATGCTACTAAATCCTACACACTGGCCCTTTAATATCTAGGTGCATTTTTTACAACAACACATCAGGTGACCTTTGTCAGTTAGATTTAGGCAATGAAACTTCTTGGTTAGGTTTCGGAAAAAATCACGTTTTGGGTCAAAATAAGTATGTGAGATATGTCAGTTAGGTTATGTACATAAGTTTTGACCCTTGTGCCTTTGGAGCACTTGGCATTTGTTTTGGGGAAAACAGGACAAATTGGCTGTTGACTTTTTGGAACAATATCATGACACCCAAGCACAACAAGACTTTTAAGAACGCTAAAATGATCTGTGTGTTTGTTCTATCCAGCAGTTTCATGTTGTGGATTATAATGATCATCGTTGCCTCCAGGGAATACAACTCTTGATTCTTTGACCATATTTATAAAATTCTCACCTCACCTCTTCTTGTGGTTTGTCGAAACGGCAACCTCCGGAGCTGAAAAATGAAGCCAAAGCCGAAGAGCCTAAAATTGTAGTTCCTCGAGTGGCCACTTGAGGGAGGCACCACAAGCAATTAAGTGTTAATCCCCACGGAGTCCCAAATTAAAATGCCCAACTTTACAGCAGAAGTTTTTACAAAAACAGTTTTGGTTTTTACAACTGATCTCCCCGTTCATGACAACTGAACAGGGCTGAATTTTTATATAACTCACCCATAGCAAGGTTTGTTGTAGGCAAATGGACTTCATAGAGTTCTTGAAGACGTTTCGCCTCTCATCCAAGAGGCTTCTTCAGTTCTGACTGACTGGCTTGGGAGTTCAGGTATTAAACGACTGTGTGGTCGTTAACACCTAGAGGGGGCATGTGTCTCAATTGCCCCCCTTCCATTGTGTGGACCTTTAGTTTCACCTGGGGGGGAGGTGTGAATGAGGGTCATTAAGGGCCCTGCCACCATGTGACTTGTTGGAGTCACATGATTTCAGGTGGGTACTCATTCACATGAAGTCCAGTTGCCTACAACAAACCTTGCTACGGATACCATGACCTGGATGACTGAGAACCTACACAGACATATAACTCACCCATTTACATTATATTAAAGCTTAAAGTTATGCATGATTAAGGGCAGGGCCGCTCTTAGTGACCACTTGATGCCGTCACAGGTAGCCGCTTCATTCAGCCGCCTCAGCCTCTTTGCCCATTTTTGGGCTAACTTAACGGTGTCAGGCGTATACATTTTTTGGGGGTTTGTCATGTGTCATCTGCAAAGTAAAACAAAGGTTGTTTGTATGTAAAAACTTAACTCCAATCTTGGTAATTTTTGCATGTTTTAAGTTCAGCTATGGGATTGAATGCTTACATATATGCTGATAAAAAACACTTTGTCTTATGACACAGTTTTAAAAACCCTCGAGACAACCAGAAACATTCATGGTGGTCGGGCCGACAATGAGACTGTTTATCTTACTTCCTGAACAGCAATAGCTCCTCCAGACAGCGAGGATTTGCTATTGATTCCTGAGGGAATTACCTCCAATTCCAATAGAGATTGCATGTGTGGATAAGAGCTTTTTTTTTTTTTTTCCAAACGATGAGACAGTACAAACCCCTCAGCAATCGCCCATCGGGTGAAACATTTGTTTGCCTGTGATAATTTGACAGAGGAGTAAAGAATGACAGATAGAGATGTTGACGGAAACACTGAGAGACAGACCGAGAGAAAGAGGCAGAGGATGATTGAGCGAGTGATGGATGGAGACACAGAGCAGGTGACAAACGATACAGTCTGAAATAGAGATTGCTCTCTGAGAACGACATTGTTTGGGCGTAAACCGCTCAATACATCAACACCAGACGCAGCTTAAGGCGGTGACGTTGATTTACAACACGTCTGTACTCATGCACACAGAACTCCACCTGATTTACTTTGTTCATGTTTTGCATCAATACATAAATACATGTAACCTTGTGTAATGTTATGGATATGACTGCTATTATCACTGCTCCTGAAAGAGAAAAAAACAAATGACTAAGATGAAGACCACATGACTCTGACGTCTGCAGTTTGATTCCAGTCAGGGACGTTTGTTGAATGTCAAACCTCTTTCTCTCACTCTGTTACTGCTTCTCTCATTGTTTCTCTCCAATAAATGGAAAACAGTGAAATTATAATGTGAAATATTGTATATTAAAGAGAGTCTAGTCTCCTTTGTGGATCCTCCTGCACAGTTGAAAACAAGAGCGTATCAACCAACACCACAAAGACCCACAAAGTACCATAAATTACCACCAAGCACCCAAAAGAACCGAATCACCACGAAGCAGAACAAAACCTTCAAAAAAAAGCACCATAAAGAATCACAATAAAGCAGAAGCTACACACAAAAAACAGTACAAAAGGTGCCATTACAGTGTAAAAATGAAAAAGTTTCAAGGCAAAAGATTTTTGAGTTTTGAACCCAACTCAAATTCTCCAAAAAGTTTTACCAACTACTGATCTTTTGTTGAAATAATTTACTTTTCTTCTTTTAATAAACTTAAACCTTTAAGCTGTAGAAACTCAAAATATTGTATTTAAAAAAACATTAAGTAAATTCACTGAAGATTTTAACATTTTGAATTAAAACTTTAATTTTTCAGGCACTAAAAAAATGACAAAAGTTCACAGCTCACTGTGATTAATCTCTAAAACACAAAGATTCAAATTTATCTAAAGAAGAAAAGTTAATTATCTCAACTAAAGATTAAAGGTCAGCAAAACTACACACTAAACTAAACTTCCAAAATGAGGACTATAAAGAGCTCTAAATAACCACAAACTGTCATGAAGCACTTTAAAGAACAACAAATGTACTACAAAAGTGTACTACAAAGTCGCAAAATAATATTTTCACTAAATATTCCTTAAAGCACAAAGTTCCATAAGTTTACTGAAACACTGTAAAACCACCACAAAATACAACAAAATCTTCCAAATAAATCTTGTACAAAATATCACAATTTACCACAATACATCACAAGAAACTATAAACTACCACAATGGCACAAAGAGCTCCAAATCAAACAATGTCCAGGAAGAAGTTCTTCAAAGAACCATAAAGTACCAGAAAGGTATTTTGCAAAGTACCAAAAAATATTAGGTGTCACAAAATACTCCGCAAAATACCAGAAGGTTCCTTTAGGTTTCTAAAACACATCACACACTATTGCAAAGCACCATAATGCACCATGAAATACCACAAAGTACAACAAAAGTACCAGCAAATAAGCAACATGTACACTGTAAAAATGAAAAAGTTGTGAACAATCAAAACTTCAAGTTGTCCCCAACTCAAACTCAAGTTTTGAAAAAGTTACTACTGATCTTTTGTTGAGATCATTTACTTTTCCTCTTTAATAAACTTAAAGCTTTGAATTTTAGAAATTCAAACCATTGTATTTAAAAAATATTGAGTAAATACACTGAAGAGAAAGTAAATGCTAAAATTTTAATATTTTAAATTAAAACTATTACATTTTCAGGCATTAAAAAAAGACAGGCTTACAGCTCACTGTGACCAATTTTTTATTTTTTGTTTTTGTTTTTGTTTTTGTTTCTAAAACTCACAGATTAAAGTTTATCTAAAGAAGAAAAGTAAATTATCTCACCTAAAGATTATGGGTCAGTAAAACATTTTAAAGTTTATTTGAAAAAGTAAGAGTTTGAGTTGGACTCAAAACTCAAAACCTATTGCAGTCTGTTGCCTTGAAATTTTTAAGTAATCTCAATGCATTTTTTATTTACAATGTACAAAATACTACACGCTACTATAAACAACAGTAGATCACAACAAAACAACCAGAAAGTACCAAGCTGAGCACTACGAAGGGCCCCGAATCAGTACAAACTATATTAGAAAGAAGAAGATACAAAGTCCAGTCTGCAGTAAATCACAAAAATAACATAGGATACCACAAAGATAACTATTAAAACAAGAACAAACTACCAAAAAAATACAACAAAATGCATCATAATGTACCGAAGTTTGTCCAGGCTCACCAAAACACATCATGTTACTACAAAGTACAATAAATATTTATGCTCAGGTGTGATGCTTTGACAGGATGTTGAGGTTGTTGTAGTACTTGTAGGTTTTTTATGCCTCTGTGTGGGATGTAAGGCCTTCTTATAAAGTTAATATTTCCTCTCTGTGGTGGTGATTAGTACGAGTCTATAATAAGATCATCCAGTCACGCTACTACCATCTAAGGAATATTGCTTTGATACGATCAATGCTGACTTTTCACGACACCTGAGCTATTATTCATGCTTTTATCTCCTCACGCTTGGAATATTGTAATGGCCTTTTACCAGGTATAAATCAGAAATTAATTAATAGGCTATAATTTGTACAGAATGAGGCAGCAAGACTCCTCTAACAAAAAACAAGAAAGTGGAATAAATTACTCTACATTTAATGACCTTATATTGACTTTTAAGATTTTACTTATTACTTTTAAAGCCCTTCATGGCCCTGGAATATTTATCTGAACTGTTGTCGCCCTTCAAACCAGCACAGGAACCTGCTGACTGTCCCCACCTCACGCTTTAAAGAGAACCGAATGTTTCCTGCTAGAACTCCTCAGCTGTGGAACGACGTGTCTGAGGAACTTTGTCTTTTCATTTTATTTCTTAACTTTTGAGTTACACTGTACTTTATTCTTGATGTTGCACTGAGGTCCTGCACTGCCTTATGTACTAGAAGTTTCATTGCATGAAATGTTTTTATATTTTATTCTTGGTATTTTATTTATAGTTTTTAATCTCCCACTGTTTTTAACTTTTATTCCTCTTTTTTTCCCTTATGCCTGCCTGTTTACTTTACGCCTGTGTTTTTATGTGGAAAGCTCTTTGTTTGAAAAGTGCTATATATATATATAAACTTTATTATGATTATCATCACCTTACCCAGGTGGTCTGGCTCTGTCAGGTATCCTGATGGAAAGTTAAAGCTGCAGTCATCACTGACGATGCAATGACCTTGCAGACGTGTAGTCGTGTGCACACACACACACACACACACACACACACACACACACACACATGGAGTTCATTCTTAAAGTTCAAAATCACACATAAGCACTGCTGCCCTCTTGTGGTGACACCTGAGACCAACTATTAAAAAAAAACAGGAAAGTATATGATTATATTGTGAAAATTACACAAACACCATAAACGGCGGCAATGGAAAGTAACTAAGTATGGACTCAGGAACTTTATTTCTAGAAAAGAAGGAATAGAATATTTAAAAATTTTGCACATTTATCGGAGGTTGGAACATCAGGGAAAGAAACTGGGTTGGTGAATGTAATTTATATTGATCTCAGTTTGATCACTGATTGCCTATGAAGACTTAATCATCTCCAAATATATAAAAAAGAAGAAAATAAAATACTCAGAGGGGATTCCTCAAGACAAAATCCTCATGAACATGAAAAAGTTTGGGAATTCTGGGCCTTTCTGCTCAATGACCACTTTCACTTTTGGTACGTTATATATAATTTGGTGCTAATTTTACTCAAGTAAGATGTTGAAAGCAGGACTTTTACTTGTAACAGTATTTCTACACTGTGGTATTGCTACTTTCACTTGAGTAAAAGGTCAGTATATCATTTCACCACTGTTTAACCTGAACTTTAACCTTTAGTTGGAACATGTTTTGTCCAATTCTCAAATATCAGATTTTTACAGGACTTTGAAATAAGGATGAGCTCCTCTGGAATTCATAAATGAGACATGTCCAGCTGCTACGACGGCTTGTGGAGCAGCTTATTTTAAGCATCCACCGCGCTGGAGATCGTATCAGTGGTCGAGTTCAGATTGTCTAATGAAGTGAAAAATGTCACGGTGCGTTCATGTGAATTCAGTCCGGTCAAGTGTGTTGATGAGGCCGAGGGCTTCCTGCTGACATAAACAATAGCTCGGTTTCAACTGTGGGAGGGCAGGTCAAGCATGAGTGTCACTCAAATCCCTGAGAGATTATAATTATTTGATCGGCAGCACTGCGAGGCTCGATTTAACCATCACTAATGAGGAAATGGGTCATCCGGTTCAGTTCTGTATGAACATGCCAATTACTGTTAATGAGAGGAAGAAAGTACGGAAGCCCACTTCTGCCCCCAGAAAAGATCCTGTTTGTCATAATAATGAGACACTTTCCAAATTAATGACTCTGTATCTCAAAATAACAACTTAATATCTCAAAATAATGACTTAATATATCAAAATAATGACGCTGTAACCTCATATAGTGAGAATATTTCTCAAAATAATTACCTAGTATGTGAAAATAATGACTTATTATATTAAAATAATTACTTAGTGTCACAAAATAGTGAATATTTCTCAGGATATTACTTAGTATATGAAAATAATGGCTAAGAATGTCAAAATATACCGAAATAATGAATTAGCACCTTGATTCTGAAATTGCGGTTTGTGTAACACCGGTGGTACGTGAAAGAATATTAGAAATATAATTTTTAATTGAAAATTAATTACAAACATATAATACTATCAAAATACTACAAAATTTCAAATGAAAACATGAGAGCACTGAAATGTAATTTAAAATAAGTTTTGTTTTTCTGGCATTTTTGTTTCAGTATCAGCTACGTAGTGATGCTCAGGCACAGAGTGCGTACATGTCATCCACGATTACTGGGAGTTATGAGCGAAACTGTGACAGCAACAGAGTTTGCGGATGTAAAATGAAGAGGCTGAATATAAATGCTTCCAAAACACCGTAATAGTGCCTCCAAATGGGAACTAACACAAAGAGAAGTGCAGATCAGGAAGAGAATGAATTGAGCAGCCGTGTTAAAAAACAGTAAGATGTTATGCGGCATAAAAAGTTTGAGAAACATTGACGTTTGTATATTAAAACAATGACCTCGTACTGCAAAACAACGGCTCAGAATATAAAAATGATGACCTGATTGGTGGAAACGGCCGCAGAATACAACACGATTCAACGTTAATTTCAAGAATGACTTTTTGCGTCATCAAGCTCATTAAGATCATTCAGCTGGTGAACAGCTCTTTTTTTCTGCAGGTAGAAACCAAATTAACTAAGCTTGGTTAAATTATTTTTATTTAAAAAATATGTAGAAACAGGACCACTGGTGTAAACATACAGCAACATGGAACAGTGTGGGCACTCACACGTCAACCCTGTTCACCTTCAACCCAGACTGGAAAAAAAAAACAAAAATCACACATCACAGCAGAACTTTACCCTCAAACACATCATAACTGTACACACTGTATCTAACTGTGTTCAAAGGAATTATTTTATTAATCATGACACCCCAGTATTTTCAACATAGTGCGGGTTTCAGTGGCTTTTTAATCAGTGAGATTAAATAACAAAATAAAATAAAAGCAGTAGCCTTTAGTACTTCTGTATACAGTATAATGGATACTGTATGTGTACAGTTTAATGGATAACGTCTCCTTAAACACACAGTATACTGTAATAAAAAAAACCCTCAAACCTTTAGTCAACTGTTTGTAGCATTACTTCAATTTGCAGAAACTCCACAGCTGATCAGATCACAGCTGAACTCTTGTTAAACATCTCAGGTCACCATCACACCAACAGTGTTTGGAGCAGTTTATGTGAACTCAGGTATTTATACTACTTAAGTTATTTTTTTTCTGTCTAAGTAACAAAAAATGAGAATTAAACATTGTTGTCACCTAATAACTTCAGCGAGGTTCAGTCCTGCTCTATAACAACTAAACTGCAGGTCTTTAGAAATCAGAATGAAATTCCAACCTGTTACAGATACAATTCAAGGATTAATTAGAAAAAAAAACAAAAAAACAAATGCTGATATTCAACAGTCACTTATGTTTGAAAAAAAAAAAAGATGAAATATCAAAATAATGTCTGGAATTATACTGTGGATGAGAGCAGCCATACATCATGTCCCTGTCTTGTGAATGATCACGCCCCCTGTTTGGGTGAAACAAGCACTGTAAAACACTTCATCACACATATATTAATGATGTTACTGAGGAAATGACGCGTGCCGACTGAGCCTGTGGATCAAAGTGAATCGGAAAAGAGTCTTAGTGAAGTTTTTACTGTGAAACCTGCTTTTAGAAGGGGGTCTGGTTCAACAAAACCAGCTAAATAAACGCCAAATGACGCCAATCGATCTGCAAAGACATATCAGAATTGTTCACCTGAACTGACAGAGGATTTGGGCTCCTAATGGTTAAAAAGGGATACAGTTTCCTTATTTTATGCATTTAAAATGGTAAAGACCATTTACAGTGGTTGTTCTCACCCATAAAGGGCCTGTGGCATGATGCAGGAGCAAAGTACCTGAATGGGCTGCTGTCATTCTTCACATTCATCTGTTTTTTTTTTGTGTTCTCTACTGGTATGAACACTGAGGACAAGTCCATCATGTTTAGAAAAAGTTACAGTGACTGTATTGGCTTTGAAAGCATCCAGCTGCCAAAATGTGTACCCTGCAAGAGTGTGAGGAAATCAAAAGTGTAAAAAGACACATTATTGGTTTGACTTTTTTCCCTTGTAAGTGAGCAGCGGGAATCTGAAACAAAAGGGCAACAAAGTTAAGGTTATCAACTGTGGTTCGGAAGAAATAAAACAACCCGTAGGCGTGAGAGCACCCAATTACTGAATAAAACCTGTCACGACGGGAATGAACAAAGGGAACGAAATGGCCAAAAACAAATAATCACATCAATGTAATGCAATAAATTCTCCTACAGTACTAAAGGCGGCATTTTGTCCCTCCTTTATTTTCAATTCGTACTGTTTTGCCATCTGGAAGTTGAGGTTTTTGCCAGTTTATGGCTGTTTGACTTTTAAATGTTGGCACATGCTGCAACTCCACACACTTTGTTACGCTGTTTTCTGTCTGTAAACCTGAATGTGTTTGACAAAGTAGTTAATACAGTATAAGATTCATTCATTGTTGTTTTGGTGATCAGGGAATCAAAATCATACAAAGACAGGTTGTTAGTTTGTCCGTGTGACTTTTGTTTTTCCTTGTAATTAAGCAACAGGAATCTAAAATAAAAGGAAAAGCAACAAAGTAAGGTTATCAACTATGGTTTGGACAAAATAAAACTAACTTAGGTGTGACTGCAGCTTGTTACGCAAGTGAAATCACCAGAATAAAATCTGTCATGACAGCAGTGAACAAAGGGGAAAGTTTTATACGCACTTGTCCTAATCTGACATAACAGCCAAAACAATTCTTTAAATTTTGTTGGGACAAGTAATCACATCAATGTAATGTTATAAATTCTCCTATAATACTAAAGGTGGCATTTTGTCGTGTTTAATTATAACTCTTCAACTCTTTTGCCGTCTGGAAGTTGAGCTTTTTGCCAGTTTATGGCTGTTTGAATTTTAAATGATGGCACGCACTTTGTTACACTGTTCGCTTTATAAAACTCTGTAAAACTGAAAGCGGTTGAAAACATGGTCAATACAGTATAAGATGCATTCTTGCTGTTTTGGTGATGTGTCCCAGATATTTGTCCAACAGTGTGTCACCTGTACTATAGGTAGGAAAACGCATCGTGATAGTTAAAGTTACTCAAAGGTCTGGTTCTGATGTTCAGCTGCACAACAGTCTGGTCCCGACATGGTCACGAATTTCTTCAGTAGCTCCATTAAAGTAAATGTCACTTGCTCCCAACAGGCATCACAGCAGTGCAAACGTCAAAAATTGTCCTTTCTATGAAGAACCGTCTTCCAGCTGCTCGTCCTGAAAGGGGTAGCTGAGTGCAGGAGGAAAGCCCTGACTCCGAGGCTGCTCGTCCAACAACATCAAATCCTCCACGTCTTTCCCTTTGTACCTCCGTCTGCAGATCTTTACTGTCACTTTTCGCCCCTGAAAGACTTTTAGGGCCTCTTTGGAAGCCATGGCTTTGGCGGCGGACTCATCGCGCCCGTATCCTGTCCCCATGTAGACAGTCTGACAGCGAATCTCACACACGTGGCCTTCCTTCTGTGTGCGACCTGCGGGGAGGCCTGTAATGTCCTTCAGTGGCACAAACACGCAGGCCAGGGTCTGTTTACACGACTCCACACAGCTGCGAAGTATTTCAAAATGGTCCAAGTTGGGACCGAAGCCCCCCGCCGACACCAACTTCCACGCCACCACCTTGTACAGGCGGTTGAAGAAGGGCTGGTGCTCTGCTGGAGCCTGCGGAGGAGGTCCTGATTTCTGACCCACAGGCCGCGTCGCTGTCCTCCCAGCAGGTCGACTGTCAAGCTCATTAGGACCGAATTTGGCTCTTTTCACACAGCTGTCAGCATCGCCCTCTGCAAACGATGACACAACAGACAGGACAGTGATGACTTCACAAAGAAACAACATTTAATGAGGGAGCAGACTCCAGCCTGCAGCCTCAGGTGTGGGTGTGGACAGAAAAAAAAAACTGCATGCAAGTAATTACGCTGAAACCCTGCTGTAATAGAAAATAGCTCTGGAACATGTTTGTGTATCCTCACAAAGTCAATGTATCTTGGATCGCCGACTCCTTCCCACTATCTCACTCCCGCCATCTAAATCCATAGCTTAGAGGTAGTCACATCATTTATGAAGGTTATTCAAGCTACACAGATTTTGGTAATCCTCTCACACCAAATCAAAACTAGAGCTGAAACTGATGATTATTTCCATTGTTGTCTGTTGATCACTTTCTCGATTAATTCATTCTGTCGCGATCTTGTCAGTTGAAAAACAGTGCGCGTGCTCCACATGTTTGGACCTATTTTTCCGAGTCGTTTCTGTAATGATTATTTTCATTATCAATCAATCTGTTGATCATTTTCTCCAATAATCAATCAGTTTTTTTGGTCCATAAAACAGTGAAAAATATTCATCAGTGTTTCCCAAAAAGTCCAAGCTGACGTCCTCAGATGTCTTGTTTTGTCCACAACCCAAAGATATTCAGTTTCCCCTCAGGAAGGAGTAAAGAAACCAAAAAATATTCATATTTACGAAGCAGAAAACAGAGAATTTTCTTTCTTGAATGAATCCTAATCCATTAATAATCGATTCATTGAGTTATCGCTGCAGCTCTTATCAAAACAGCATGTTTTCACTAAAAGAATATTTCATTGGAATCATTACATTTCTTATGGCTAAATGGTGAAAAGACATTATGTGATGTATAAAATATCTATGACAGTAAACTGAATATCTTTGAGCTCTGGACAAAACGAGGACGTCATGTTGGGCTTTGGGTAACAGTGACCAACATTTTTTACCATTACCAAACATTTGAATATTTGCAAACAAAATGTAGTTATCAATAATATCAATAATACAAAAATGTTGTTACTTTGTAGTGTATTATGATTTACTGTACGCGTGTATTTCATGTTATGAGACATTAGGGATGGACTACATGAAAAAAACAAATGACAGTATTTTAAATTAAACATAAAACATCACAAACACAACATTGTGGATGACTATTTCTGTCTTCCAGAATTTATAAAGCTTTTAAAGAGGAAAAAATGCACTTTTTAAGGTAGCTAAATCAAAAATTTCCAAACTCTCAGAGGCTTTATCATTACATCTACATTGTTACTGTAAATGCAACTGCAAATTTCTTATACCCACAGCAATAAATATATATTTCTTTATTTTACCAGCTGTTCATATTAACTTTAACTGAATGTTTTGAGGACTTAAATCAATATAATATCAAAAGATTTTTGTTTTACATGTGTGATTGTATCACTGAAACACCAGATTATTTTGAAAGTTTTCAAGGAATATAGTATTCAAATTCAAGCACATTTCTAACCTTGAAAACAAGACAATGTACAAGACTGGATTAAGGTTTTGTTGAGGCTATAAAGAGTTTAGTCGACCCTACTTTGATTTGTAATGTGAAAGACTTTAGCTTGTGGTGGCGCTGGATTTCAATGTGTTGAAATGGGCTTCTAATATTTCACCAACACACATTTAAAGACATGTGGAAACAACACTTTGGAGACACATTTTGCAAAACCATACAGCAATTCAATACAACTACTGGCCACAATGCTTACTACAATGTCATTTTTCTCTATGTTGCTGCTACTCTGTGTATTCCTGACAAGTTAAAATTATACAATAATGGTAGTACAAACACTGTCCACTGGTTACTGAACTGCCCCAAACCGTTCCTGGTTAATAGAAACATTTCAGCCACATCATACATCAGCTGCAAAAGTAAATACAGCAGGGCTGTGTGATATAACGATATACATCATGTGACAATAGAAAGAATGTATATTATTTCATATTATTCTCTAACATTTAATTTAATTGTGTCAACAATCACACTCTTTACAACAATATTTTTCATCTTTGCAGCTTTGCATTTTTCTGCGTGACACAGAGGCAGGCAGAAAATTTGCATGAGAACAACACAAACAAACATGGAGGAGAGTGAATGTGACACCGAACAGGGTGATTCAGAGCAGGAGAAAGACTCCGATCAGCCAAGACAAAACGATAAGCTCTTAATGAGGGGCTACTTCTGTCACAGGTACATTGTTTGGGTACAAAAAGTCTGAGACAAACCAGAAAACCGTACATTTAGAATTTGTCAAGTATATATGTGGTCATTTAAAATGACTATGAGATTTTGGTCATATTGCACAGCCATAGTCTGCTTTATTACAAATGTGTATTGTATTACCATCTGTGGAAGTCCGCTTTCCCTTGGCCAAGGCTCCATCAATTGTTGTTTTATGAACCGGGGCATCTTTGACATCTATCCCTTCACCCATCTCCTTAATCTTGTCCATCACAGCCTGTGGATACCTGAGGAATAAAGGCAAAAGAGACAAGTGGGATCATCAATCATCTTTATGCCTCGATCTTTTCTTTCTGGGGTTTATCATTGTGTTCTGTCAGTGTGTCTCACCTGCAGCCGAGGAAAACGTGATTGGCCCATACCATGGACAGGGACAGCAGCCTGTCCAGACTGCTGCTGGGCACTCCTGGCTCCACAGTGGGGTAAGCCTCCATGTTCCTCAGGAGGAACTCTCTCCGAGCAAACCACTGCTTGCTTGTTTCATGGTAGCCCCTGAGAGTGTCGACCCATTGGGCCAGCTGCGGGTTCTGGCCCAGGTATTCTGAAACTATGTCTTCTCCGCTCCTCTCCCCCGCCATCCCTGCAATAACAAACACCGAAAACACACACTTGTTCAGTTCTTTGTGTGGCACCTAAGTTAGCTTAAATCAGGGTAACTGGTCTAAATAAACCTAACAAGTATGTAGACGGCTTGATGTGGCCGTCTGCCTACTAACTAGCCGCATACAAACAGTGTTTTGTTGCTAACGTGCCTGATAGTAGCCAAGTTAAGCTAACCTTATACTGTTTTCCAGAGTGCCATTGACAAACTGACTTAAGCAACTAACGTTAAGTTAAAACAAACGGCTAGCCGAGTAAAAATAGCACTACTTGATACCACACTAATCATTATATCATGCTATCAAGCTTTAAAATAATGCTAGTTGCGTGATAACCATTGTTTCAATTGTAGTAAGTGATAATTTTAACTAACTAGTAACTACGACATACCAAGCTCTCTCCGTTGCGAGGTGTTGCTAGCTAGCTACATGACCGAATGATGACGACAGACTGACGACGCTGCCTTTTTTGCGAGAAGGACTACATTTCCCAGAACTGTACTGAGCTACAGGTTGCTATGGGGTGTGTGGTCTAGAAGGGAACCCTTGAGTTGCAAAACTCTCGCGAGATTTGTATACGTTGTTTATTCATTGTGCATCTTACACAAACTAATCATGTTTTAACATCTGTCAACATTATTGTTAAAACCTTGGGTGGGTTTGGAGACAGAAAATACATGGCTAAGATTAGATAAAGATCATGATTTGGGTTTAATAATTCACTCTCGCGAGATCTTTCGCGGGTCTGGGGTTCTCTTGTTGTCGACATGACCGTTGCTATACTAACTTTCGCTTGCTTTTATCGACATGCCTTGTAGAGCTCGTTTAAACCCCGAAACGACAGACTGCGCCTTGCTATATTCTTTTTGCACCACAAAACCAAATAATGGCCACTTTCACTTTTGTGACATTTTAAATTCAAAGTAAACAATGAGTGAAAACGAGTGAACGTACTAGCTTACAGCAGGCTAGCAACCAGCTCATGTCCCGTGGTGCTTTGCGCCACAACGTAGCCAACCTGCGACAGACAGCTCGGGCGGCGGTTTGTTTTGGTGGATGAATGGGAAGCTTGTCGCTACATTTTCAATTTTAATCAATTCGCAGTGAATTAAAATGATTCACGAGCTGCTGCTGGCGTTGAGCGGATACCCGGGGACGATTTTCACCTGGAACAAACGGACAGGTTTGCTGCAGGTAAACCTGATACGCGACGAACAGCGCTTCTGAATTAACACTGACATGTTAGCTAAACGTTTTATACTCTTGAAAACATGCTTTTTAAACGTGTTGCGGGGTTAACTCATTCACGTGTTATAATTGTTTTTGTAGGCCGTATAGTTATACGTTTGAGCTAGAATAAGTTAGCTTAAGGAGAAGCTTGTTCAAATTCAGCAATTTCAAGTGATATTATATGCATTACAATATTGTACAAACAAGTTTAAAAGCTAAACCCTAAACTCCTTCCATTTATCCGCCTCTCAAAGTAAAATATACGTAATTTAGTTTGTTTAAATACAAATATATTGCTCATTTTCTTATTCAGAATAACAAGGGCTAGTGAAAAGGAATCAAATTTCGCAGTGAATCGTTGCATTCAAGAATTAGGTTTCATTATAGTATATAGCTACATGCACAAGTTAGGGCAGTGACTGCCTACTTTATGTGGGACTGCACAGTATTTTTAACCGTTGTCCCACATATTGAGGCAGTGTCCCACATTTTGAGTGGCTCTAGTTGTCAAAATTCAAAACTACAGCAGGACAGACACCTTTATAAAATCTGACTTTTTTCCAGTCACTGTGAAGAAAGTGAGGAAGGTTTTCATCATTTGGCTGTGCTTGATGTCAGTTAGATTGATCAGGTTAACCTGTCACTGGTTTTTGCTACTCTTCGCTCAATGGGGAAAATTGCAAGTCACCACAGACGCACAAGCTATGCAGATTTAAGCAGAATATGATGTAAACTACCACAAAGAGAAGGAAATGCCACAGGTAACTACTCATTTATTGTTTGTCACACAGAAAGTGAGGTGACAGCATCATAACCAACAAATAACCTACTTGCCACTATGGTAGCTCAGGTGGTAAATCATGGCTCCATGTACTGAGGCTGAGTCCTCTACAATAGACATATGTGTACCCCCCCTTTCCTGACATAACTTAAGCCGTCCTATCTAATACAGGTATAAAGAGCCCCAAAATAATAGTAATAACAATAATATATATATATATGTACATCATAGTCAGCTACTTAGTGAACTTTCTGTATTCTTTTGGCTGACTTTAGGAGAGACACACCAAGGCTGGGCTACAACCTTCCACGATAGCTCATTTTGTTTGTAAAGAACAGGACTGTTGATATATTGATTTAGAACAAAGTAAGTCACTTAAATGGTGGGTGCAAGTCTGGAATTCTAGTCTATAGGCAGAGAAAGGAAAGTGTTTTGGCTCATGCACCACAGTAACTTTTGTGTATCAGAGGCCCACTGTGTTTCTTTTCAAATATGAACCACTCTGTTTCATCTACAGGTGTCCCAGGACCTGCCCTTTCTTCACCCCAGTGAGACCAGTGTCCTCAACAGGCTCTCTAAACTGGGCTCAGATTATATACGCTTCACAGAGTTCATAGAACAACACACCGGCCATGTGCATCCACAAGTGAGTCAAGTCCCTTGATGCCATATAACTTATTTTAGATATTTGCCCTCTAAAAAACAATTCTGAAATGGCAACTTTTTTAGGAATACTACAAAGTTGTATTTTCAGTGTTGATATTTGGCTGCATCTGTAATATTGTTGCTCAAAAATAAAATATACATGGTTTATTTTGTGAAAAAGTTCCTTACTCGTTCCTATCTACAAAAAGGGGCAGAGCCGCCTCTTTTTCCTAAGGAAGCTCAGATCTCTAAACATCTGCAGTAAGATGCTGCAGATGTTTTACCAGTCTATTGTGGCAAGTGTTTTATTTTATGCTGCAGTCTGCTGGGGAGGAAGTTTGGGGAAAAAGCAAGCAAGGAGGCTGGATAAGCTTGTGAAAAAGGCTGGCTCTGTGATCGGAGTAAGGATGGACTCTCTGGAGGAAGTTGTGGAGAG
>JAJHUR010094811.1:6890-28790 GCA_027495735.1 Lutjanus campechanus | reverse complement strand
GAGTGATGTTAGAACTGAGGACAGCAAAGAGAGCTTTGATAAAGGGAGGGTAATTATCAAGATCATACTGGTTATGGAGTCACCACCGTAAGCAGGAGGGACCATCTGAACTGCTTTTTCGACTGTCCTTAGACCAAACTGCACACGTGTTTACATGCAAAGCTTGTGATGTGAGTAATGATAGAATATATATTTATTAATTCACCACAAACACTTCAGGAAACTTGAGATAAAATTGTTTCAGTATTCATACTCTTATCATCTCTGATGAATATATTAAGAGTAAGATGCTACTAAATGAATACTAGCAAAGCTTTCTGTTGTATTATTTTCTTATGTCAGTGTTAGTTACTTTACTAAACTTAAAACTAAAATAATTTAAATTTAGAAAAACCTGCAGAATCACAGCTAAAAACACATTCCCTACAACTATCACCAAGATGGGCTTCTTGTAAGAACGAACTTCTTTGTGCTGGTGTGGCTGCTAAGAAGCCAGCAGGAGCAGATGCTGCTGTTTCCTGAGCAGCTCCTTGTTTAGGTGAGTGTTGATATATGAGATGTAGAGAGGGTAGTGTTTGTGCACCTGTGCACCTATACACTGGGTCGGCAAATGTGAAAAAAAAAAGGAAAAATGAATAATGCAATGTGTGTTTCACTTACATGCATCCCAGACATGATGAATGGAATTGGGCAGCAGGTGTCCTCAGGCAGGTAGCGGTCACTGTTCAGCTAGTACCATCAGAGCTGTAAGAAAGCAAAAAGGCATTAGGATACAATCAATAATCTGTTTTAGGCTAAATGCCAACTATATTCTGAAATTGGAACTTCTATATGTGCTTCTTTTACAGTTGTGGTGGTTGGTATAACTGGTATGAACAGAAAACTTGTAAATACTGTCTAACAGGAAATGTATTTGGCTATACCAGTGGTGTAGAGAGTGTTTTAATGATGACATCATATGAGTGAACCATGATCATCAGTGCAACTTTTACGCTTGACATGTTTGCATGCAACGGAAAGGTAGCAGAAGGCAGCACTACAGAGCCAGGACATAAAGGTGAGCAAATATGTCTGCAAGTATGTGGAAGTTAAAAATGTGCTCCGTCTACAACATAATAAAGTCCCTGTCCTTCAGACAGTGTCACGTCAAACTGTCTTAACTGTGCATATGTTAGTACTTAGTGCCTATGTAAACTGTTAAGAGACATTAAAGCAAAAATAACAAAAATGGAATCACAGTATGTTTATAGGATGTGTGTCATTTTTTATTCTTTCAACAATATGATATAAGAAAGGTGATATTCTAACTCTAAGTCTATTTTTTCCAGTAATATTATACAGATTGGATGCAAAATCTGAGATTCGTAAATGAGTGGCAGGCAGCTCTCTGGTATTAGCCAAGTCTGTCGAGCATCTTTGCAGCCAATTACTAGTCTTTTAAAGGTGACCTTGATACAGTGACAGAAAGGAGAGAATGAGCTGCAGAGAGAGAGAGAGATGGAGGGGAAAGGGAGAAAGGAAGTGAAGACATAAACTGTAAGTGATGAGAAAATGTAACCTACATCTGCATCTCAATTTGCAAAAAGATTCCCCATGTGGATGGGTGTCTGTGCCTAGAGGAGCATGTGTGTCAAAGTGTGGGGCAAAGCCCAGACAGATTTTTTTAAAAATCTTTACTGACAGAACTAAATCAGTGACCGCACACTAAATATAACAATAGTTTGAGGTTGTAACAGTAACTGAATAGGACCTCCCGCAGTAGCCTCCATTCAAAGCATCTCACTTCCGACCAGCCCAGAGAACAGGAAGTTGAAATGGGGAGGGAGAAGGAGGAAGTAGCTGACGCATATTTTCCAGTGCTTCGGACAAGATAGGGAGGGGCTGTAGTTGGAGTCCAATGTGAGCATGGGCAGTCTGGTCACTGCCTCGCTTCAGACTGACTACTGTGACTCTTAACGGAGTCATGTCAAAGTAGATCCATAAACACAGAAAACAAAGCAGTGCAAACAACTTGAGTCAAAAATCATTGCTCAAACATTCCGGCTAAAAATGTGCTCTTCAACATCTCCCCTTCCTTTGATTTTCCCTGTATGTCAGATAAAATGAACAAGGCCCTAACTTTCACTCCGATTCAGTCTGTTTCATGGAAAGTAACATTTTGTCCAGAGTGTAGGCCAGTTGTTTTCCACTTACAAAGTAACTTAGTGCTCTGTGTAATTTTAGAGCCATGAAAATGATGCATCTCCTTCAGTGGGCCTGGTTACTGGCTAGCCTGCTCCCTGAGAGCATCTATGGCCAAGCTTCACAGCGCTGCCATATCCTGTGTTGAAACAGGAAACAGCCTAATTGCAGACCATTGCAGATCTGTATGCAAACTGACAGAGCCAAATATATCCAAGGCCAGGCTGCTCTGCTGCGCCCAGAGGGCACCCGCTTCTTTCCCTTTGCCATTCTTTACGTCTAGAGCAGCGCTGCTGGAACAGAGCAGCGCGGCTCACCAACCCACAGCCACACTGGTGAGCCAATAGAGGAGAGACAAGTGAGTGCTATTCTTATCTCTCTCCAGTGCTGAGGAATGCCTTCGAGCTATTCAAGAGCTTCAGCATCACACTGCTCACATCGCTCTCCTTAAGGTAGTCAAGTGGTGTTCAGTAAAGGCTGGGAGTGAAAAGAGTTCTTGTTTAGTTCAATTTTCTACAGCAGACTGTAGAGCAGCGCCGCTGTGTACGCTTCGGTGCCAAGAATAAGATTCCAACACCCAAACTGAAAATGAATTCATTGTGATAGCGTACATATTTGATTTTTGGAGAGAAGGTGTGAATAGTACTACTCCTCCAGGTGTTGTGCTACTGTACAGTGCAACACCACCCTTGCTGAATACCTGAGGCTGTGTGCAGACCAAAAATGGCACTGCGGGGCTATGTGTGTTTGGGCATGTTGCTACTGTTACTGGTCAGAAGACAAAATAGGAAGCCAGGAAGTCCAGTTTCAAGGCTTATCTGATGCCAAGATGCTCCACAACAGTTTATATCCCTTTAAACAGGATTTTACAACTCTGGAAAGTTATAGTCGCAGCAATGATTTGCTCCACTGTCTCAATGCTTGCCATTTAAGTAGAAAATTAGCAATGCTATATCACGCAAGGTATTTTACCTGGCGTGTGGGCTTGCATCAATTGGATTGGTTTGGATTGGATACAAAGCTCTTCCGCCTGATGTAACCCTGCATAGAGGCAACTTGGGTTTCCCCCCAAATAGTTGACTAACCATTACCCCCAATTTACACCAGGCGCGGTTGCGCCGCGTTACGGCTGCGCCGCGGCACGCAGAGAGATAGGAACCATTCTAGTCAATGCTCGCTGCTACACCAGAAGCGCCGCGGCGCGTGTCAGCAGCGTCCCAGAAGTGGCTCGGCGCTCCGCTTCGCAGAGAATACGCAGCAAGTCTATTTTTGACGGATGGCGCATCAAGCTGCGCAGATGAGATCGAACCAGACAAGAAGTCGCGACACGAGGAACATAGTGAATCCGGTCAATTTTCAAAATAAAACACCTTGTGTCGACGACGGATCGTATTTCACTTCATTCATTCAACATTACGCCATACCCGGCGACAACAGGTATGTTTCATAATATTGAGATGATTATAGAGATGTATTTTTGTATTAAACAAAGCTCCAAAACTCTGATCCATGACTTTGAAGACTACAGCACAATAAAGAAGGAAATAACAACATTAAACACAATTAAAACATACAGAAAATGAAACCACTTAACTACATAGACTACTTATCCATGATAGAAGCACAAAAATCAAGGGGAAATAACACAAAATGACGAAGTAAAGAAGTCAACAACTGCTCACGCACTGCTTCTGAGACGCTGCTGGTGTAAATTGAAGTCGCGAGCGTGACGGACCAAAGCCGTGGCGCAGCTGTCACGCGGCGCAGCCGTGCCTGGTGTATTTTGCGGGTTAGATGGCGAGAGGAGTTCAGTTGCCCAAATTTTCATTTATTCGTCAGTCGCAGAAAAAAACAAAAAAACAAAACAAAACAAAAACAAAACAAAAACTGTGCTGTGCCTTGCCATTAACTGTGGGGTGAAAGTATCAAGATTGTTACAGCATGGATCTTTTCTCTTGTAACACTGAAGTCACCAACGCAAGTGCTCGAGTATTTGTTTTAGTGAAGTGGGAAGTTAATTATTCCCGTGTTTTGAACAATGAGGTTATACCATGTTGGATTAAATTAACCAAATCTTCATGCTCTTTGCTGGTTGTTCTGACACATTCAGAATTATTACAGCTTTTGCCGGTAACATTTAACAAGCGGCCCGGTTTGTGCCCTAAAAATCTGTATTTAAATAACTAAACTGAGATCACAACTGTTGGGCTGTGAAGATAACTGCATTACAACAGCCAAGTGCAGCCTGCTGCGGGGTTGAGCTCATTGCCGTTATCACCACAAATTTTATTTTGAAGGCTCAATCTCATGTCGGGATCAGAACATGCATCTATTAATACATCTATGGATCTGTGCTGTCACACACAAGTCAGGAACACAGCCTCTGACTGGATGACAGACTCAACCCAAGGCATCTTGGGAAACAAGAACAACAAGAACAACTGTGTTTTCAAGATGGAAAGATTCATAAATAACTACAGAGGACATTCTGTGTTGGACTAAAGCTGATGCTGCTAGAGTTTGCGTCTCACTTTCATTCACTTGTGAGCTGCACACACACATTACACACTTCCATATTCCTTTAAGGAGCTACACTACACTTATAACAGCATTCTCTAATAAAGTTCAATGAAACAGAATTATTAAGGCAGTCTGGGTACAGCACCATCCTGCCGGAATATATTGTTTTATCACTGTGGTAAGAAAAGGTCCAACATAAATGAGTGACAACTGGTCGACTAATGGCTTGAAATAAGGGCTACAGGTTGACTGGGGAAATCTTTAGTAGGGGGTAGCCCAAGTTGCAACAGTTGAGCTAACGGTCCTGCATTAATTTGTAGAAACGTGGCCTTACATTATTGCAGTGGTCTTGTTGGTCTAAACACAGCCTAATAATTTGTATTCCCTACCCATGATCAAAGACTAGCCTGACACTAGCTTTGGTACTTGATACCATCACTTGACTCTTTTTAATAAACAGTCCAACAATATGGCTCTTCATATGTTAAGGTCAGACATCAGAGTATACATTAAGTATTCTAGTTCGTTCCAGCTCCAGCCTGATGTGCAAAGCACAAGTGGAAATCACTTCCCTCTCCACTCCCCTCCTCCTAATTCTCTCCTTCTGTGCAACAGGAGCTGCTGGTGACAGTGTCATGGCAACACACTGGGAAGCGCTACATCAAAGGCTGCTGTTGCATCACTAAGAGTGCCACGCCGCCGTTTCCTCGCCACAGATGACAGTAATATTACTACTGTTTGCGTCTCATGTGCCATTTTCATTATAACTAGTATTGTGTTCTATTAAAAGGTCTGCATGTCTTTGTGCAGCAACCTGCTTCTCTGGAACTGGGTTGATGAATGTAGAAAAAAAAAATGATAAAGAGAACGTGGGGCGCTGTTGTTCTACCACCTACTTTATGTCTGTATGATTGTTTTACCACATTAATCTTTCATGGCACTGTGCCTCTAAGACATTCATTCCAGGCATATTCATTATACTTTGAGAATAAAGCAAAGTAATGTAATGGTATGGCAATCCTGTGTTTTCAGTCTAAGGTGTCCTGACCTTGTTAAAGAAGGTGTCTCTTTTCCACCTCCATTGATATAGCTGTGAATAAAAGATTACTCACTTTTCAGGGAGGGGAGATAAATCTTTAAAGAGAAAAGAGAGAAAAGAAAAACTAAAAGGTTTAAATTACAGATGATCAATCAATAACTTTGAAATTGACAAATGAGTTTCTTTTTAAGGGTATGCTGTTGGTCATCTGATTCATTTGGGTCACTGTCATATCCGTTTCTTTTGCAGCAAAGTTTTCATTATACATCTCATTTTGTAATTTGCTTCTCTTTGCTTTATGTAGTTGTAATTACAAAGTTACAAATCATTTTAGGTTTTAGAGAAAAACTAACAAACAAAAACAACAGAAAAGCAAAAGTATACCACAAACATACAAGCTGCTCTGACACTGGCTGAGAGACCAACTTGATCCAGTGTCAGTACAGACAGTGATGACAGAGTAATAGCACATTCCCCCATTCATAACTGTTTGCCCATGACACTAAGCTCATCTTGATGAAAACGCTTAAATCACTACCTTACAGCAGCAGAAATCAGTCTAAAGTTCTTTGTCAATGGAGCAGATTTGTGTCTTGATGCAGTTAATATATTCTGCTTTAGTAGCAAGTCACAATTTACAATTTAGGACATGTAACTTCCACTCTAACGCAGCTCTTATTAGCTGGCATTCAATCCAAGAATCACAACGCTGTTTGGACTGGACGCTGCCGATCACTGCTCTGTCAGCTTTCTCTAACTAAGACTGCTGTTGTCAGTTTTCTAAAACTACTGTGGCAAAGCTTCTGGTTATGTAAATAGAAGACTTGTCCAAGGAGGCCCAAGGCCATCCACAGATTACAGTCCGACTAGCACGGTGTCTACCAGAGGTTATAAAAGTCTACTTTTACTTGGGGTGACAGTTTAGCTCGGCCCAGATAGCCTATATGGCTGTTTAAATTAGGATGCCGTTCATTATGCTGAGGGAAATTCAATTTACTGAGCTGGCATTACACAATAGCTCCCATCACATTCAACAAGGGACAGCTTTATATACATTAACCAGTAAACAACATTCCCATCAAATTCCAACTCTGGTTAGTCAAGTAATGCCTCACACGCGCTCTGTATGCTGCACTGAAAGAACTAAAGACTAAGAGTTTTTACAATTGTTATAATACAACTTTTCTTTCAGAAAGCAAATTTTAAACTTATGGCCACTCTAAATTTTCAAACCCTTCCCTCAAATCAATACATGTATTTTGCCACAAGTCCCCTCTTATACAGAGATAACAGAGGATGTGCTACAAGTAGGGGAAGGAAGGTGCATATAAATTGTAATTCAAGCCACAGCTGTCAAACATTTATTCAACCATGAACTAGATATGACTGGTAACTGTGCTTTGTGGTTAATGAACTATGTTGTTTTGAATTATTTTGTCTCTGTTGTTTATCTTTGTAGTTTTTTTCAGAAACTGGATGAAATGAATACATTTTTTGAGTGTCACAATCCCTGCAAAATGACTCTTTTGACTTTCAGAGTTCTGTCCATTCAGTCCAGTAACATTTGGAGAATCTAGAAGAGCCACATGATTAAACCATTCAAATCCAGAAGTTAGCCGCTCAGTTGAAGGGGGTCTCTACTGCGTTTGCTCTGAGGGCCACAAAACGCGGAAGCATTATGCTCTAACACTGAAGCTGGCTTCATGCACCACCGAGCAGCTCTCACTGGAATGAACAGAGGCCGCTGTATCCAGTCCTCCTTTATACATCCATGTACAGACCATACCATGTCAGAACCCCACTACTTGTGAATCAATGGCAATATCTGTAAAAAACTATCTAATTTTTTTTTTGCTATATCATGCAGCCAAACATGATTTTCTATCTATTGTTTATCTAGATAGCTATTGCAGAGATTGGTGGAGCTGGAATTAAATAAAACCATGTGCACATGTGAACGTGCATAAGGTAGCATTCAACCTGACCACAGTAATGTCAGGTCGGATTTGGGTCATTTTTTTTGTTTCTATGGCTAACAGATTTGAAACTGAGAACCGCATGAACCGTGTTAAGCCGACTTCAGATGCAGACACACAGAGATAAACATCTGCGTCTGTACGGACCTGTCTGTGACTGATTGCCTTCCTGTATGATCCGACTGCTCGGCAACAGCTGAGGGGACGCAAACAGGCCTGGACAACAAGTTCCTGCTGCAAGCAACCAAAATCAAAATATAACTTTATTCACAGAAGGCCTATTGTAACCATGTTTAGTATAGTATACATACTGTCTATTTTTAACCGTGACATATCCCAACAACAATGTCTTATCGCTCACAAAAGGATTTAAGGCAGCCTTACAAGTACAGTGCAGCTATGGGTATCGAACCTTGACTCACACAAAGTTTGTATGGTCGAGCTTACTGGCAGCAAAAGAACCGGGAGAAAAATATGGAAATGTGACCTACTGGGTATGCAAATATACAGTATAAGCTCACAAAAAATGCTCACAGTGCTGGAGGCTCTGCAGAGTGGACAGCATGAAACTGTCAACAACAAATGACTCGTGGCTGCATCGCATTTTCCCATATGTAAAGTACTTGACAGCAGGCCTGTTTGCAGCAGCAAATGATGAACACATACTATGTGAGGCGAATCAGGCTGTGTCCATGGCACATGGGGAACAAATACGATACCCCTGGTTGAGAAAAATGCAAATACAGACGTGTGTACAAAACTGAGGTTGACATGTTTGATATTCAACACCATTTGCATTTCACCTCTGTCAGTGTTCACATTCACATTACAGGCATCCAGCAGAGGCTGACAGACACTTGTAATTAGTGAGCATGGAAGAGCACCGGTGTCTATTTTTGACGGAGGAGATGCATTGTCACTTTTTAATTACAGGATAAACATCTTCTTGACCACTCAGCTGTTCAAACTGTGAGCTTTGACTTCCAGTAACAATGTTGAGTTGTGTATGAAAAATATAGCCTGATCCAAAGAAATTCAAAAGGTCACTTTAAGTGCAAACCAACAATAAGTGCAAGTCTAACAATAAGGAACCAAACAACCTTTGAAAGCCTGCGGCCAGCCAGATTGTCTTCATTAAATCACAGCATAGCGCAAGACAGGCTGACAGTGGAATAGAAGAAGCAGATATGAATATGTGGCTCTTGATTGTGTAGACCAGCAACACACTGAGACAGAGACTTGTCCACCCTAAGGACTGTATTGAACATGAAAAGCAACAATGCATATTCTAGGCTATACAACTGAGCAGGGCTGTAGCTGTATTCAAAGCAGAGGGAGAGCATATCAAAGTGGCCACACACAGGCATGGCAGCCTCTCTCTGCATCTGTAACTATGTGGATGTGTGTGTGAGTACATCCATGTGAGAGGAACCAGGAAGTGAGCTTCAATTAGTGCAAATGCAGAAAGATAATGTGCCCAGAGATGGAAGTCATATCCCCAGACATGTAACAGGTCTCTATGTCCTCATGTCCTTTTCATCTCAATGAGCCGCCCGTCTCCCACCACAGCAGGCAGTCGGACTGGGCCTCCACACGCTTCAATGGTCACATGACTCTGACAGACAGTGTTCAGTGCGGGGATGAGGCAAAACCACCATGCAACATAGTTCCGCCACCAAAACCAAACAGTGTTCTTTCAAATCAACATCAAAATAAAAGTGCTATTCAAAAGGAATTTCCATTATGATGTTGATCCAGCCATATTTTAATCCACATCTGCGAAAATAAAGCTAATCGAAATCCAACCTTTTCTTTATTGTACTCTACAGTGTTTTGTCCATCCACGTCAGCCTATGCCGCTGGCTAAAATAACAAACGTCACTGATGGAAGATTATATCAGCTGTCCCTAATTATTGTTAGACTAATTCAGAGAGTAATTTGATGACAGAACAAAATTAAACTCGTCTGCTGTCGTGTTTGCGTGCTCTCTGCAGCCAATTTTGGTATGCGTCCAAAGATCTTTTGTGAGGGATAAACACAACTGTTCAATCAGAGTTCCAACAGCTCCACAAGAGCAAGGACTCCTCTTTCTAACAGCTCAACACACATTCTTCCAAGTTAAACTTCATTTATATCACATCAATAAGGTAACCTCATCAACTTAAACATTCTCAACCAGTTTTTGGATAGTATTGAAAAATAAGGTGTCTGATTCAGTGATCTACAGCTGTCAGACCACCCACGGTTTTGCCCATTTAGTCCTGAGAACAGTATCTAGGTCTCTGGCTAGATAGTTGTTCAACTCTCTTAGACAGCTCATTGTCATTACCTGCTGAACAAAGTACTACAGTCGGCATGTGTGGTAAGAATAGTTAGGGGTATTCAGACTCAACCATACTGGACTGGAGACACTGTGCTGAGCACCTGGCACGGCAAAGAGCTGAAGACTGGTGTGTCAGTTTTCAGTAGGACTGGCAGTTCTAGGAACATTTTGACCTTCATGGAGTCATTCGATTTTTGGTACTATAATGCATATTGCCAATTGGATTTCTAAAATGTCTTAAGCAAACAGGATGCATTGCACCTGTGCCGCGCCGTTACACGAGAACATAGTGCACTACTGAAATATCTATTACCCGACCTTCTTGCATGTGAGGAGTGAAGAGTAGACTGAGAGTCAGTCAGGTATCCTTCTCTCTCCTACATCCATCTGCTTACCTTGTCTATAACTCCGTCAATGTACCCTCAACCTCAGGATACAAGTGGTGGCAGTTTCTACTCATTTTACTCTAAGTACTGACCTGATTTGAGGACTGATACTACATTTCAGATAAGGGTGCTTATTTTGTAGTGTCTCTTACATTAATATAAGGTCTATGCCATACAAACCACATGTGCTACATTAAAAGACATCTTTTTCTTTAGCATCTTGCACATTTCAAATATTCTTATACTTCTCACTGTGAACTTTTGGACATTCCCTGGTGAATCATTTGCACATTCCTGCACAAAATCTGCACAGCCTTTTCATTTACACAACATATTGTAGACATTTTTATAATATTTGTTCATATTTTATTTTCAATTTTGTTTGTGCTATGTGACTGGCAGTGTTTGCTTTTTACTTTTCTTTATATTTTTCTATTTACTATGTGTGTTTTGCACAAAAAAAACTAAGGCTAAGTTTCTTGTATCAATGATGAAGTACCTTGATCTGTTAAGTATTCTGTACTATGCAGTTACGGGTATTAGAACTGCAACTAGCGATTATTTTCATCATTAATTAATCTTTTGATTATTTTCTTGATTAATCGATTAGGTGTTTAGTGCATAAAATATCAAAAAATGGTAATCAATGTTTTCCAAAGCCCAGGATAACATAATGTGACACAAATGTCTTGTTTTGACAGTTTACTGTCACACAAGAGTAAAGAAATCAGAAAATATTCACAATTGTCCACATCTTTTTCTTAAAAAATGACTCAAAACGATTAATCTATTAGCACAATAGCTGGTGCTTGATTTAACAGTGGCTTAATAATTACTTGTTGCAGCTTTAAAAGACATTCTGACAAAGCTGATAGTGTAGTTTTGCTGCTAAGCTTGTAAAAGCAGTTCTGCAACTTAAAAATATGTCCCTCATACTTGTCTTGCCAGAGTGGCAATCAAAATCAGTGTTGACAACTTTCCTTGAGCACAAGCTGCGCCATTGAGTTAGTCAGCAGGAACAATTTAACACAAATCACACGACTCATCAAACCTTTCAAACCAAAAAAAGATTAGAAATGCATTCCTAAATAAAAGCTTTAAAAAGCTCGGATACTTGTCTGGATCGATGCTTGTTCCTGAGAGAGACGGCAGATATTCTGCAAGGGTGGAAACTGAAGTTGAGTGAGTATTCTGGTACAAACAGGTGCATGGAGGGGACACTGAAATCTCAAGTAGAGCTGAGAGACAGGAGAGTGCTGCGAGGGATGGTAAATAATAAAGGAGAAGATCGTGGAGCAGAAGGAAGTTAAGAGAGACTGTGGCTTTACTCAATCATTACAACTGTGTGCCTGCCTCGCCATCTGCTACATGAAACATTTCTAGCCATCTTCACCTTTTTTTTTTTTTTAGCTGTGGTGCTGTCTCACTGTGCCACAGAAACTCTTTGCCCTGGTCTTCTCCCCTCTTTGGCTCAGCAGCAACAGAAAGAAAAGTGGTAGTCTTCTGGGTTGAGGTTGTTTTGCGGCCTCTGAAACATTTATTTAACTTTAAAATTCTGCCCAACACAACCACAGACTTCTAACATCAACCAGCAGCTGCACCATAGGGATTAGATATAAGTGCCTTGCTCAAGGGTATCTCTTTTTTAATCGCTTAGGCGGGAGAGGAATGCAAGATTAATGACATTTCCCAGACACAGATTTACCAGATGGCTCTGAGATTTGAACTAACAACCTTCGACGCACACTTCTGTAACCAGATTACTTTACTGAATCAAGCATCCATTTGTCTTGCTCCCTCTAACAGACAGTAACAAGACATGATGGCTTGAATCAGTCTAAATGTGTTGAGATACACCATTTGTCATCAACTCCCAAATGTGACCCGGAATACCAACAAAGAGCACCGGGGTGGCCTGCTGGAATGCTGAACTGAGCAAGAGAGGGAAGAAAAAATCAAAAAAATCACATCCTTTCGTTGCAGAAGAGCAAAGGAGTCATGTGCGTGTCTAATCCTCAACCGCCGTCCCCCATTTTTATCTAACTCAATGAAAAATAGAGCAGCGTGACAGAGAAACCTCTCCTACTGAAGACAGACAGACAGACAGACAGGTGGGGAGACAGGCAGCCCTCCTGCCTGCCTCCTCTGACGTAACAAGTGACAGGCTCGGGCTCGCCGCTGATGACAGATTACAAAAGCAGGGAGGCAGGAAGTGGAAGAAAGAAAGGAAGAGGGGGAGAGAACTACCCCCACCTCCTGCCCCCCGCCTCTCCCCCTCCCTCTCGAGCTCTGGGAGGCTGCTGGACTGGAGAAAGCAGAGGGGAGGAAGGGTAGTGGTGACAGCTTATTGTTTGAGCTCTGTGTGCTGTGGTTCCAGTCTCAGCGCACACTCACCAAGCCTGGCTATTTATATCCTCTCAATATCCATGCAGGCGGAGGAAGGCTGCAGTCGTTTTTCATCATTGCATACATTATGGAGACGCTGCATTAAAGAGTCTGCCTGCTGTGAGTGAGCCCTGCCTGTACTACTTTCAGGATTTCCCCATTAATATTTGGGCAATGTTGGGTGCTGCATCCAAGATGGTATGCTGTTTTACTGTTTTTAGTAGCACTTGTGTACACACATTTTTATACAATGCTACCAAGTAGGGCTAAACAATAAGTAAAAAAAATTAGCCTATATTATTAATATTTTGACAGATATTGCAATTGTGATGCGAGTCATGATTTTAGTGGGAATGGTAATTTTTGCACTTCATTTTCACTAAACAACATAAACACTTCTGCTGTGCCAAACTAGCACGTTCCCTTACATCTGGAAAATATGATTTGTAGGCTTGGGCTTCTCTGTGGCACCACAATGCTTCATTTATAATGTGTCATTTGTTTTACATTTTACTTTTATCAAAACGTTGCAGCTACTGTAAACTGGATACCGCACTTGGCTGTATTGCATTTTCGGCAATATTTCAATTAATTGTTCAGCCTTACCATCAAGACATTACATCACATTACATTGGAGGACTTGTCAGAGAGCGATAAAATAAATAATGGTCAAAATCACGGCAACAGCAGCTGAGATATCCTGTATTTTAGTCCCCAGCAGCAGTCAAACTCCCAGAACACTGGACCCTTTATTTTCCATACTACAACCCAGCACTATCTGTCATGATCTAATTGTTGTGTAATTTTTTACTGTGTTGGTTTTGTTTTTTGCAATAGTTGATTGTACGGCACTTTGGTCACCTGATGTTTTAAAATGTGCTCTAGAAATCATTTCAGATTGGATTGGATGATCTCTAATGATCATAACATCATCAGGGTTATTATCCCAGATTTAAGAGGGCTAACTCCAGAGCCGCAGGCTGTACAGTACTCCTCATGACCGATGAAGTGAATTTCATGAGTAAAATCAGTGGAGTGCACCCTTAAAAATCAAATTAATTCAAATAAAGTTAACTCCTCTCAGCTCATCAAACTAGCAATCCAGTCTAACACTGCAGACATGGGGCTGCTCTCGAAGATTTAGAATGCAGTTGAAGAGTGTGGCTACAAAGACAAAAACTTGTTAGATAAATTTATTGTTGGTTTAAGTGTCTTTAGGAGAAATACTGATAACAAAAATATATCTTTAATATGTATGATATTTATAGTAGCAGGCAAATCAACACCAGCTTCATTAGCGTATAGTTAGCAGAGAACAAGACCAACAAGTAAGGAAATAGTGAAAGTCCATCCTCATTTTTCAAAGTCCAAGGTGATGTGTAAATGTCTTATTCTGTCAGTCCAAAGCCAGAGATATTCAGTTTAAAATGATAAAAGGAAACATAACTTTAATGGGAACAAACAATTAGTCAGTAGTCCTGTAGTAGTAGTTTAATTCTTTCTTCTTCTTTTTTTTTTTTTACCACTTTACTGGTTGGTCAAGTGAGTTGCTGAATTTACTATCCACATCACATTTTACTTGTCCCGGGCAAGCAGGCAATCCTTGTTGTTGGATTGAGTATATAGTGACAAGGTTAAAGAACTACAGTGAAACATGCTCAGATATACAGTAAGAGCAGCATATGTGTGTCAGTGGTGAGGGAACTTGCTTGTTTGGTACAGACCAGAGCAAAAATTATGTCATATTTTTTCTAGATGTTTCAGTGACATTAACAGTATGTTTTTTTTTGCATATCTTTCAGCCCTAATTCCTTGGCACCATCTATTCATTAGCTAGTGCATGTGAGATGAAGAGGCAGTCTTGCTGTTGGAGCTATGCATATGTCTGTGCTGAAATGCAGAGTGGAACAGAAGGATAGAATGACTGAGAGATGCTCTGGCCTGAGTGCAAATTGATATGTGGAGGCAGGTAGGAGTAGGAAGCTCCTAAAGTGGTGATGGGAGGGTAGGGAGGTGGAGGGAGGCTAAGAGCCAGAGGGCTGTGGGATTCTGGGAGGCTCGGTGCTCTTCTGACAAGACATCCGCTTGGCAGGTGTACACACACACTCTTCAGCCTTTGCTTATCCTGTCAATGTTACTGAACTCTCACTGACAACAAACACACAACCACTACAGTACACACAAAATGCCCCTCATCCTCCTGCCTAATATATGCTGCCTCTTACATACATATGCATTCTTCAGCCATGCTGTCTCTCGCACATGTGCACACACACATACAGAAGTGGCTTCTAACATCCCAGGGGGTGAGAGAGAATGAGTGAGGAGGAAGGGGGGAAGCTGCTGGCTGCTGCTTTCACTGCCTCTCGTCCTCCTTTGATGGCAACACATGACAAGTCCTCCATTCAGACCGGAGGAGGAGGAGACGAGGAGGCAAAGCACGGGGACGGAGACACAAAGAATGTCATTAGCAGCAGCCACAGCAGGGTGTTGGTACAATATGGCAGCGGCATTAGTGGTGACTGGAGCTCCAAATCTCTTAAATAAAAGACGCATTCAGCAGCAGCAGCACTGACACCATGGAGAAAAATCACACTCAGTGGGCTAAAAAGAAGGGAGAGAGGCACATGGGGAGAAAATGGGGACTGAGAGGGTCAAAATCTAAATTGCAAAGGAATGCTGGAATACTATTTGGCTCAAAATAGAGATTATACAGATTACCTGAGCGGTGAGTAATTCCAAATTGAGAAAAAAAAAAGACTATGTGCAGATTCAGCCTCAAAAAGAAGGTTGACACTGACAAACACGGTTGCCCAAGAGAGACCAAAATGACAGATCTGCATAAGATCTGCACTTTCTTCTGAAAAGTGAGACCCAATCAATCAGGTTGTCACGCTCAACCAGTGTCTGTGGGCGATCAGACCAAACAAGGGCAGACAGAGGCCCATATCTGGTGCTCAGCTAAACTGTGCAACCATTTCTGCTCAGTAATCCTCCCCGAAATTACTTCTAAACTAGCCTAGTGCTGCACAATTAATCGTACAATTATCAAACTCACAATATGGCCAAGTGCAATATCCACATTTCAGTGGCTGCAGTTTCTTGATAGAGGAAAAATGTGTGACAAATGGCTTTATACTGAAGTACTGTAGTGCTGCAAAGATGCCCTGGTCCACAAATCACTTTTCTCCGGATGTAAGGATGTTTGTTTGGTACAGACCCCAACAAATGTTACATCATCATAATTTTAACTCGGGCTACCCCCTTATAGTCAACCAAACTGTTAGCTGGTTTTCATTCTAACATCTGTTGGTCACAGAAAAACAAACAAACAAAAAAACCCACCATAAACTCCTCTGGGGAGCTGCGCCTTCCCATAAGGCCTGGTATGACAGAATGTGGTGACTGTTGCAAAGTGAACCTTTTCTTAACACTGAAGTGCACTGCTGCTAACTGTGCTGTAGCTAGGCAGTTAGCTCAATCATTGTCCTATTAGACTGGGACACAGTCTCTGAGACTGACCATGATTCTGGGGACAATGAAGACAAGGTCAAGACATGTGCAAGGTTGATGAGTGAGTCTGTAATGTCACAAAGTTAATTTGCAAGCATATGCCTACATAATGTGTTGTGCTGATAAGTCAGCTGTTATTTGGTTGGAAGTTATTTATTCCTGGTTTGAAAATAATCATGAGTTGCAGCCCTAGAAATTAACATCATAAACAATGCACCAACTAGTTGACTTGAACTAACGACTACTAGTCAATTGCCCTAATTTATATTTTTTTCCATTGAAAATGCTGGAAAAATGATCACTCTCACTAATTGTGAGTCATATCGCAATTGTAAAAAGTGCTATATGAATTGTATTAGCATATCATGCAGCCCTGTTCTAAGCAGAATTAACTTAACAGATGCGCATACATTGCATAAATTAATGACAAAATAAAATCAAGCTGAGTGAAGCGGCCTTAATGTTCACTATTCTCTTCAAATAATTAAATATTTGAGCTACATTTCAGGCACAGCTGAATATCTTTGTTTTCTGTTACATAACTTTTTTTTTTTCCAGAAACTTTCAGAAACATCTTGCGTATTTGAATTAAGAGATCACAGGAAGAGAGAATAGGAGACAGAGATAGACACAGCACAGCACAGTGAGTGTAAAACATGGAGAGATGTAGAAAGGGAGATACAAACGATACAGAGAGAGATGCTCACAGATGGAGAGGACAGAGATCAGGAGAGCAAGAGCACAGCAAAAGAGTAGGAATGTAGAGGAGTGGAGGGGTGCAGACGACAGAGGGTGGGAGATAGAGACAGACATGAAAGTGTTGAAGACTGCCTGGTGTCTTGGTGGAGGACTGTATCTGCTGGTCCTTAATATTAACAGCAGTCATCTGTCGGTTCCAATGCCAACCATGAATAATAGAGGCTCCACCCAGCTCTGCCAGCACTCTGAATTATTAATTCACAACCACAGACTTGCATTAGCGCACAGTGTGGGGCACTCTCCACTGTGGGGTGCAGCAGGCACATTTGCATGCTCAGACTGAACCACATGCGTGTGCTCACACACAGGAAGTGAAAATGTCTGTGTGCACATACAGGGTACGCGCACAGACATTTAACACATGCACATTCTTTAATGTATATTCACACACTGGAGGGAAGTGAAATGATTGTATTCTCCGAAGTATCTGTGAGGATTTCCTTAGAAAACTCCTTTCACATTTTGGGCAACAACTACTGATTTAATATTTAGAAGGAAATATTTCTGCTACTTTAAAGGGATAGTTCTTATTTTCTGAAGTGGGGTTGCATGAGGCACTTACTGATAGTGTATTAGCTAAAGTAGATGCTGGTCAGCATGCTCCCAGTTTGGAGAAGAAGAGATGCCACTTAAAGAACATCAATATCAGTTTAAGTGTACTCTATATTTAGAAAATTTTCAATGCTTTACTTTGCCATTAGATAGTCTTTGTCTGACGGGAAACCACGGTTGTACAAAGCCTCTCTCCAAACCAGGTTAGGTCGTTTGTGGTATTCTATCACTTCTGTGTTTTAAAAGGATAGTTTGGATTCACCAAAGTCAACAAACTAACAGATCGAGGCAGTGGTACACCAGCAACTCTCATATTCTGTGAGGTGAAATTAATGATTTTGCCTACGGAGTTTGGTTGGTTTGGAGAGAGAGCAACATTTGCCTTATAAAACCTGTCATAGCCGATGTCATCAAAAAGCTGCATGCACATTACGGCAGCAGAGGTAGCGGTCTCCCCGAGTCATCCAGACGAGTTATCAAGCTGCGGATGCTGAATTAGATGTTTTACCAGCACCACAATGTCTATGTTCCAATCTGCTGATTGTTCAAAAGCTATAAAAGGGTCAACGTGTCGGCAGTTTCCCGTTAGAAAAGGCTGTCTGATGGCAAACTAAAGTGGTGAAAATATGCTAAATATATTACACACTGACACTAATACAGATTTCCTTTTAGGTGGACCTTTTTTTTTAAGTGGTTTTATATCTTTCCTTGCAGATCCCGTCCAGATTAGTTAATTACTTTGCTTCAGTGCTGGTACCGCTCTCTGCTTCTCCAAACTGGAGGTGTGCTGATTGGCATCTACTGTAAGTAATACACTATCGAGTACTTCAAGTACCTCATACAACCCCATGTCAAATAATGTGAACTATCCCTTGAATGCCATTTCACAATTTCAAAGTCAGTGATTAAAAATCCTGAAATCATGGGCATTGATATCAATCAACACTAAAATGGGTCTTTATATTTAGAAAGCCTGTTGCCAAAAATGTCAGTGAACTGATAAAAAACACAAGGAGACACATTTAGTAGCCCAAATTTTGAGATAAAAGAGATACACTAACCAGTTAATAATCATTACTGTTTCAGCCACAATAGTAAAACCCTAGAGACAATGTTAACTAGGTCATTAGTTTCTTTTCATAGGCTAGGTTAAGAAATGTAGCCTAATTAGCTGAAAGGAGAGCTGCCTGTCAGATGTAAATCAGTGCAATGCTGCTCTGATACTATGTTATATACTGCATACACCTGGTATAAAGTGAAGGTCTGAGGACTGGGTGTGTGTGTCTGAGTGTTTGTGAGTCACTGATGAAACATCGAGGCATGTATTGTCACCTCTCTCCATATACCACATTCCCTTGTTTAAACCCTTATTAAAATCATACCACACATACAACAATGCTTCACATGCAAGCGCAATCATGCGCACACACACAACTCTTATTCTTATCACTGGCTTTGCATCTGCTGCAAGGAGTACCTCACCTAGAAGACAGCTTCTCCCACACTCCACACCGCTCTCTTGATCAAAGCACAAAACAAGTCCGCTTCCCCACACAAAGCCAGCCAACACAGCCTGCCAACCAGTCTCTAGAGTCAGGCAGGAAAACAAAACACAACATCAGCTGAAACAAAAAAAAATCTGACGGTAAAAAGCTTGCAGTGAACAAATTCATGTCGACTAAAAGAACACAAAGCTGTGTAAAAGTATTTGAATGTGTATGTTCTACAGACAATGTTGTGTAGGCTGAAAATTTGCATTTGGGCACCACATTCAGAGTCAGTTTTCACCTGTTAAAGAGGACACTGGGTTACATGGTAATGGTAATAGTGTGGGTGAGAAACCACAGACAATGACACGCACAGAGGTATCAGAGAGGAGAATTTCTCCTAATGCAGAGCCAATGTTTGCAGAGGCAGCTGCTGCAAATCTTGCCTGTGGAGAGCAGGGCTCAGGGATTTCTTCAGTAAATTCACAAAAGCCTCACACACACACACAGTGTGCAGTGATAACCCTGTTCACTCTCACAGCCCAGGGACAGGCATTACGCCTTAAAGAGAAGTCTGCAAATAGGGCTTAGCAGTTTGACCTCAAATATGTGTAAAAGAAACATTACAGTGTATCATGATAATTTTGTCCCTCGTACATTTTATTGAACATGACCTTATTTTTTTCCCTTTTTACTCTGCCTATACTTACAGGTTTACCTGCAGGGGTGTAAAACACAAGTTTCATCACAATACAATTTTATATATACTCCATGGACAACAATACTATATTTGCCGATATCACAAAGTCAGTTTCGATTCAGCCGATTTCATGACTTGACTTGACACTTACATTTATGTCAGCTCACAAAGAGCAGGTATGAGTGTGGTGCCATGTGTGCAACAGTTTTGTTTACCCTGCTGTGATCTCCCAAAGAATGGAGTTGGGTGTACTGTACTGTCAGGCTGTTTTAGTGAAGATTAACAGGAGAATAAAGAAGAGTATACAAAGAGAAGTTGTAGCAGCTTATTACCAAGAAATGTGCGGCTGTGTTTCTTCTTCGTCTTCGGATTAAGTAGCCGTGGCAATCAACTAGTTTACGCCCACCGGGACTTGTTGGACAGTGGCTGGCTGCAGTCCACAGGTGAACTCTGTGAGGTGGTTTTACATGGACTTGCATGGAATTTTGCGGACAGTTGCCAAAGTAGCTGCGGTCATTAGTGGATGAGGTCGAGGACAGCGAGTCTCTCGTTGATAATGCTGGCACAACCAAAAAAAAAGAGGGTAAGCATCAGCAAACTCCTTGAACTCTGTGTTGTGTTGGATCTTTATGCATTTGCTTAGTTCAAGAGGCTATTTTTCACGACGTGGTATCAGGTGTGAGGTATTAGAGTAGTTGAATACGAGTATGAGTACATAAGGACAGTATCGGACCAATGCCCGATGCTGGCATTGGTGCATCCCTAATCATAGTTCATAATAATGCAGCAAAGTGACAGGGGAGACAAGCTTATGTATAAATAACAGATCTGTCTGTCTGTTAACAGAGACTCCAGTCTGCAGTGCAGTTCATACTTCACTGATAAACCACAGATCAGGATAGTAAAACTAGGATTAATGATCAAAGTTTTTGTATCTGACACACACACATCAGTCCATATTTGCCCATTCTCTGTCTTTCTCTCCCTCCCTCTTTACTGTGAGTCTGTACACTTGAATTTTTTTTCTCCAAACAAGTACTGCAGCTGCAGAAAAAAATGCTTCAGCCCCTTATCTGATGCTCCAAAATTGTAACAAGGCCAGAGTAGGCACATCAAAGCAGATAGACACACCTCATAATTCTGTTAATGCGCATTCTTTTAAAACAAAAGGTGCACTTCAAAACTCAAGCGTCAGACGCTTTCAGTTATTTGGGCCTTGAGACAGTCCTTGCACTGGTAGTCCAATTCTATTGGTCCAGTCCAAATTAAATTAAATAGCTACTATTCTGATAACCGATGAATCATTGTGAGTCATCTGAAAAAGAAAAAATGACAAACTTCTCTGGTTCTAGTTTTTCAAATATGAATATTTTCTGTTATCCAAAGACTCCTATGGTAGCAAACTGAAAATTCTGGGTTTTGGACTGTTGGTCGGACAAAACAAGACATTTGAAAACATCAGCATGTGCATTTGGAAACTGGGAAATCTATCGAGATTATATTGTTTCATGGTATAAGGCTAGATATCGAGACAGATTTTAGATATCGTTATATGTCAGTGTTGTCTTTTCCTGGTTTTAACGGCTGCATTACAGTAAAGTTATGTCATTTTCTGAACTTAACGGACTGTTCTAGTTGTTCTATTACTTGCCTTTACCCACTTAGCCATTATATCCACATTACTAATGATCAAAAAATCTTATTGTGTTAATATTTTGTGAAAGCGCCAATAGTCATCCCTACAATATTAAGGTATTTCATAAAAAATGTTGTGGTATTTGTGTTTGTCTATATTGCCTAGCAACAATACACAAACTTATTTTATCACCTTGGCCTCTTTCACCCTTCAGAGTACATGTTGTCAACAACCTAAATGATCAATAATTATCTATATCAGCAGATATGAAACTTCACTATCGTGATAGATTTTGAGCTACATCGCCCAGGCTTACTTTTTACAAACCAAATGATTAACACAGAAAATCATCAACAGATTAATTAAATGAAAGAAAATAATCATCAGTTATCATCATACTAGTTACTTTTATTTTCTATTAAAGACTGAACTAACATGTCCA